>VXBQ01011428.1:54052-72919 GCA_013400175.1 Phainopepla nitens | reverse complement strand
CCCCACTGCTGCTCCCTGCCTCAGTCACTGCTGCTCCCTGCCTCACACACTGCCGCTGCTCCCCACTGCTGCTCACCTCACTCACTGCTGCTCTCCTCCTCCTCACTCACTGCTGCTCCCCACCTCGCCCACAGCACGGAGAAGGTGCTGGTGCTTCTGGTTAACTGCAGTCAAGCTGATCATGGCACACTGCATGGGGCTTTGAATGTCATTTACTGTGGGCACCATTTACAGTCAGGTCACAACAGGGGCTGGGCCTTCCATCAGAGTGCTGTCCCTGCTGATGCCTTAAGTTTTAGCTTTTATATTTTTTCGGACTCTGTGCTCTTTTAATGTGTAGTTCTGGGTTTCATATTAAGAGTTGGTGAGCTCTCTTCACAGGGTAGATAAGACAAAACAACTCCTTTCTAGCTGGGGACCAAGGTCAAATTTTAGGCCCAAGAGTGTAAACAACAGTGAAGAAGAAGGAACAAAGAGGATGGAGCTTCATAACCTGAAGCTGTAACTGGACAATTATCTCCAATATGCTAATGGACCAGAGTTTATAAAAGCGTGAGATCTCGTGACCAGGTGTCCAGTTTTTTGGGACCATTGCTGGATTGCTTGGCTGTGGCCCCAAGGGGTTCTTGCACAGCCCAAGCTGGATCCTTTCAATAAATACCTTTTTATTCTTTACCTAGTCTCTGTTTGCAGGTTAGCCTTTCTAGGCAACACTGGGGCAATGCAGAACCACAGGGCCTGAACAGGTGACTCTCCTCTTGGGTGTTTTTGATGGAGAAGTTTAAAAACATTAATGAACTTGTTAAAAAATTATGTTAAAAACATTAATGAACGAGTTCAGACTTGGAGTGTGTTGTACTGAAGGCATAATGGAAATGTTGAAAAAATCCCTGGTCTACCTGTTTCTTTATTCATAGGTAAGAAGGGTGCAAAGTTGAATACAGGTTTGGTCTTCACTCTTTCTTCCTGTTCCCCAGTATATTCACCCTGGGGATGTGAAAGACTTGTCTTTTTAGTCACTCTTTTTAGCTATTTTCTTTTACAGTGCTAATCCTGATTAAGTTGACATTTGCAAAGGGTACTACTTGGTTTTAGCAATGCAATGAGCACCATACCAACAGATCTAAGATGTTTCTCTGTAAAAGTACTGTTTTTTATCTTGTGCATTAGAACTGGCATCCCGCTACACACAGAATATTTTTTTTCTGTGAGGTGAACTTGAAAGGGTGGAGCATGTTCACCCCATGAGTGATCTCTTGAACTCCTACACCTTCTTTCTCTCTTTCCTCTACTCTGTTACATATATATGACCTTCCCAAGATGAGAAGGCAGGGATGAAAGAAGTATTATATTTTCTTGTGCTAAGCTGTAACCGAAACTATGTGGCTCAGTGTGCGTTTGATACACCCAGGGATGGTGCTTCTGGGGTCTGAAAAATCTCCAGAAAGCTGCACAGTGAGGATAACAGCTTTTCTTCAAAAACAACACCAGCAAATGCTCTTCCAGCAGTTCTACTGCTCCCACTGCTCAGAAGGCCCACCTACAGCCCTGGGTGCCTGGCCTAAGGAAGGGAGTTGCTTTATTTTCTTCCCCTATTGCTTACATCCAGGGGTTATCAAACCATGGTCAGAGCTTTTCAATTTCAACTCTGCGGTCTTGGGCTATTGTCACTGGCAAGAAAACATGAGCAGAACACCAGAAAATCTTGAGTTGTGTTCTTCCATGTTTACCTGGTGTGTTTATGAAGAGTCTCAGGCCACAGAGTCTCCTGACCACAGGAGTCAGTCCCAAAGCATGCACTGAGTCCGTAGGAGGAGGATTCTTCTTTCCTCCCAGTCAGGTGCTTGCATCAAACAGAATATCCTCTGTCCTTTCCCCTTCCCCTTCCCTTTTAGAAGTCTTTAAAATAGGAAAAATATAAACTTGCCAGCAGGTCTCACCGTTGTGCATGTGGTGGTTTTTCTTTCTTTATTCATTATTATCAAGAACAATTGCTTTACTTTCATTTCTCAGAAGTTCCTTTTATTAGAGTAAAATCCCATCACTTGCAATGAGGAAGGCAAATGGATGTGCCCAAAGCAGGTGTAATTTGTATAATCTGTAAAGCATATGTGGGGTTTTGTTGGCCAGTTGACTTGAGAGAAAAAAGATTATTTTTGGCTTGCTCCCTAGAATCTTGCCTGTTCAGGAGCCAACAGAACTGTAAGAACAAACAGTTCATTATTTACTTTGTTGACTGGTTCCTAGGGGTAATTAATCCATCACTTGGTTCCAGTGAGCCTTAGCAAGGCACTGCCTGCACAATCGCTTCCCGGAACAAGAGATTACAGAAAAGTACAAAATCTCTGCAGTGAAAATCTGTGAGATGGGAATTCCACAGCAACAGGCATCTTAAATGTTGGAATTGACATATCTCAAATAGCTGGTAGTTGGACAGGCTTATCCTCATCTTCCCTGCTGGACCCAGAGTTGGCTATTGATTAGTCCTGAGTATTTTCCACAGTGCTAGGAGTGATGTAGGGTGAAGATTTCAGTGTTCACTCATTCAGTCACATTTTGTGAGTAGTCTCAGCTTTGTTTTATTGTATTCCAAGTTGCATTTTATTGGTTGTGGATAAAGAAACTATGGTAACCACATTATTCTTAGCCTTCTTGGAAGGAACAGCTTTCAAATAAACAGAGAAGGCTGAAATAGATTTTTAAGGCAGTTGGCAGACCAAGTGTTGCATTAAAGAACAAAACACCCAACCACTGAGTCTTAGTTCATTTTGGATCAAGAGAAAATGATTATGAAATAAAAAAGAAACCTTTCATAAAACTAGAATAATTTATTGGCAAGAACACTAGGGGCATAAAAGAAAGCTGGGAATGTTCTATAGAGCCCACCTAAGAAGATCAGCATGAGAGTGTGCAAGAGCCAAGAAAAATCAATCAAAAAGTAATAATAAGGGTTTGAGATGAGAAAAGAGGCAGGGGAAGTAATTTTCTTGGGGCATCTGTTTGACATTCTTTCAAATGCTTTCTTGATGCTCAGGAAAAGAGATTTTTGTGTTTAGATTGTTCTTGGTAGAGTTTACTTTGTGTTTGCTCCAGATAGAGACCCTATCCTTGCATTTTATTGTGTCCAGGGTATCACTGGGTGAAAATGCAGCAATAGAACAGTCTGTACTGCAAATGCATTGTGATTCTGTCCTTCCAGTTCTGCACAGATGTTACGTGTAGGACAGATCCAGCTTCAAGCTTCTTTAAATGTGTTGCATGCAGTCTGAAGTGGAGAGCACGAGGGATTAGGTGCATAAAAACCCACCTGCCTGGCTCTGGAGGGACCAAGGTGATAAACTGTCTAGTTTTCCCCACTAAGGAATTGGCCTGGGTGAGGAAGCTTAGACCTCTTTGCTTGGCAAAATGTGAGGTGTCCTGAGGGTTTGTTGTGTCCTGCTGTGGGAAGGGCTCCGTGCTCTGCTGGAAATGCAATTGAAGTTCAACACGGCCCTTGCAGCCCTCCACGAGCAGCACCGTGCCCATCTTGTGAAAACCACTCTCCAAGTGTTCAGAAAATAACAGCAAGACTCCCAACTTGTTCCTTATCTCTTATGGCTCTATGCCTGATAAGTTTGGAATTTGGTATGTGAAATCTTGTTCCTGAGGAAAGGGCATGATTCATTGGCTGCAGCAGGCCAGGGTTTTATCTAAGACACATAGCCACTGCTGCCTTGTGTTTTAAAGGGACAATATCATAGTGCCTTACAGATGTTGAGCTAACCTGTGGTTGTTTACAAGATGTAATTAAGCTAATTGGTTCTAACATATGTATGTTTCTGATTTAACAAGGTAATGAATCCAGAAAAACGTTCAAAGTGGCACAAACACTGCATCTGCCATGTAGCCAGGGCAACAGACACTGTAGCAGTGCTCTCTCCATCTGAGTCTCTAAAACTGACTCTGCTGCTTAGCTCTTTGGTCCTGCTGGGCTCACCCAGTGCTTATCCCAGACCAGTCAATTTTAAACAAGACAGACTTATGAACTGTTGCGGTTTTTTAAAGAAAAAAACCAAAACAAAACAGCAAAACCAAATCAAACCCCCAAACTCATAAAATGTTAATACAGATGAAATCAGAACAACTGATTTTAATTTTGTTAAACACGGATAATAACCTTCATAGCCTTTTTCACTTCATTTATCTTCATTCTAATTAATAGAAATCTCTCATGTACTATATGAGGGCAAATTTCATAATACAAAAACATTTTAAAATAGTGTCACAAAATACTGCAATTCCTTTTCTTTAAAAGAGTACGGAATAGATTGCAAAAAAAAAAAAAAGATTTCCAGACTGGAAACAGAATTAGAATTATTGATCATATGGAAGCAGTATATAAAATTCTTGTGTAATCTGGGAGAAGGGATTTATTATCACTTTTACATCTTAATGTGAGTATATTGCTAAAGCAAAGAGGAACCAGTTAACAAACACCTGCCAGCACCCATTGAGTTGTTTTTTTGTTTTTTTTTTTTTTTTTTCTCCTTCGAGAGGGCCTAATTCCTGCTTTTGTGTCCCACGTATTCCTGCAGCCAAGGTTGACAGCTGTGCTCCAGAAGCAGCAGATAGGATTTATTTGCAGAATACAGTATAAAGCTCAGTGCTGTCAAGGACAAGAAATAATGTTACCCTGTGGACATCAGTCTTTCCTGGATCCCGGTGTTTGGTCCCAAGTGCTGGTGTAACTTTGGTAGAGTTAAAAATGCAGGGCTTAAGTGTGAGTGTTCAGAGTACAGAGTCAGAATTGTAACTTCCTTTACTGCCTGGTGGATTCAGTTTTTATAGTTTTCTGATCTGCAGACTTTTAAGGTTGTTTCAGAGGGTTTTTTTTCAATGGATTTAAAGCAAATCAGTATATTCAAATGGCAATTATGTCTCATCAAACATGAGGATCAGTAGCTAAGTGGTCCCAGGGGTTTCCAGAGCCATATTTCTGCCTTCTACATGGGCAGCTGGGCTGCTCTGAGCCATTTTCTCATATCCTCCTTAGCACTGGCAAGGTGCAGATGCAGAGGCTGTGATGGAAGCCAGTGGGGCTCACTCAGCACTGAGGAAAGGCTGTCTTGTGAATGAATGTCGGGGTTTTTTGGAAGGATGGGAGGAAAGGGATGTGCTTTCACACCTGCAGTCATGCAGTGAGTCTTTATCCATCCAAATGCTGGTTCTCAGCCTTGGGACATGAGCTCCCCTACCACAGCTCTGTAGCATTCCCTCCACATAGAAGCATTTCTATACAATGTGTTTTCTTTTGCTGGACCATGCTGTCTCTAAACCCCCCAATTAATCTGATACTCATTAGGAACAAATAAAAAACCTCCAGGCTCAGCTTGGTTTTTGGGGTAAGAATAATGGGGGCCTGTTAAAGTTCTAACTCCCAAACCAAAACTCTGTGGTGTGACAGTGCTGCAGGTGCAGTAGAGGATGGATGAGTATGGGCTCAGTCTCTCAGGGAGTCTCACTCCTCCTTCCAGGAGCCGAGCTGGAGCAGCAGAACAGGAGAGGCAGCCTCTGGCTGTCAGCTCTTTGTGGGCACGGGTGTGCCCCCACATGTACACAGACGTGCTTGAAGAGAGGGAGGTACTGCCCAAACTTCCATCCCTGGCTGTAAAACAGAGCTAAATACGTCACTCCAAGGAGATAATTGTAGATAGTGATGGCTTTGGAGTTCTTACATCAGCCCTGCCAGCCAGTCTTTATTGTAAAGACTAACAGCTTCTGTTCACGCTTGTTAATGATCTCTTGTGAGTAGTAGGGGACTCAATAAAATGTCTGGGTTTTGTCGGCATTAAATGTGTTCCCAGTTACTGGGGTGTGAAAAGGGGCTTGGCTCCACAAATAGTATTCCCTTTGGAGAAAAAATGATCCAAGAATGTTTTAACTCCTGAAGTTACTTGTGCCAAATCACCTCAAAGACTGCCTGTATTTTATCCAGCGTGTCCATGAGTTCTCAGAACTCTGTGTGATGCTCCCCACCGCTTAAAGACAACATGATGTGTTTACAAGAGGTCTCTTTATCCTGAAGATAAATGCTTTGGCATCCCTTTAAAAGAGCTCCTTTAACCTGTACCAGCGGCATTGTGTCCTGTAGGGATAAGGGCTCTGTTGTAGAAGGTCTTGGCTTTGTGCCTGCCACTTTTAGCTCATGAGGGCCATTTACCACGGCGCCACTGAGACCTTCAAATTCTCCCATGGGGCAAGGCAGGCTCTGGCCCCTCGAGGTCCTCCTGGTTCTACCTGCCGAGGGCTCTCACCTGCACCTAACCAGGCTCTGTGCAACGAAGCCAAGGAAACGTGCAGGTGAAGGGGAGTGATTTCACCATCCATGTATAAAGTGGAAACCTTTCAAACCTGCCCTCTCTCTGATACAAAGAAGGAATTTACCCTGTCCTCAGGAGCTCCTAGTTTGCCTTTCAGGGATCCTTGATTTGGTACCTAACTCTCCAGTGCTGTTTTATGGGAGGAAGAGCATTAGAAGCACTGCAATATTTGCAGCCCTACAAAGATTTTAGTTCAGAAGTGTAATAAAGTGCTGTTAGCACTGCTTGAAACGGGAGCCTGATGGTGTGCAAAGACAAGTCTGTTTGCAGAATCTTGCTGCTAAAATTTGCTCTGCCAGTGTCTTTGTTTTAAAAATAGGTTTGAGGATGTCCATGCCCCAGTTTAGCAGTTCAAGAAACACCTGGGATGGATAACAGCGCAATAACCAAGTGGATATTGGAGTACAAAGATTTACTGAGAGAAGGGGATAAAGAAGGAATGTGAGAGAGTAGGAATGCTGGGTAGTGTAGAGGTTATTGCAGAGGTTATTCCAGGCTTAAGTGTTTGCAAAGAGACAGGGAAGTGAATATCTCTCATTTTATACCATACCTGTGTCTCAGGTTCCTCTCAGCATGGTTTTGATATCAGAACATTTCTTGGATTTGTTCTCCTCTCCAAACTCTGATTTGGAGCAGCTTTTCTCTGCAAAGAATTTTCCTAATTGTCTGAACACAATTGATCCCAGTGGCGGAAAAATAAAATCCCTCCTGACTCTTTTGACCCTTCAGAGAGCACTGTTAATCCCTCAAGAGATCTTCTCCATCAAGTAGGGGACCAAGGCCCCTTGTCCCTTGGTAAGTTGGGGGCTGAGTTAGCAAGAAGTTTGGCCATGGTTTAACAGAGTGAAGGCACTGGCATGTTCCTTGCAGTTTTATACTCCCACTCTGGTGAAAACAGAAAGAACAACAGCAATAACCAAGCTGCTCAAGTGCCAGCCCTGCTCCTCCTGAGGCTTGTGGCAGGGCTCCCCATCCCTCTGGGGCACCTGGGGCCAGCCCTGCTCGGTGCCCTGGGAGAGCCACTGTTCAGCCAGGTCACTCAGCCCCTCCTTGCAGCAAAATGAGGAAATGTTCCTGCACTGACCCTGTTGCTCCCACTGGGAGCACTCCACGGGTGGGAGCAGCCTTTGTCCCCTCACACCTCCTGTGCCACGGGGTGGTCAGGCTGTCCCCGAGGCCTCAGGGGACATTGAGTTCAGCTTCTTCCTTCAGGGTTTGGTTACGGGGAACAGTGACCTGGAAAGGTGTTGTGGGGGTTATTGTTTTCAGTTCTCCTTCTCGCTGATGTTATCTGTGATCTTTAGAGAGGATCCTGTTTCTGGCTGTTCCACTAACTCGCTGCTGGCAAGTCTTCATGTCAACAGGTTTTATGAAATGAAAGCAGGGTGTGTGACCTATCCAATACAGACTGAATGTCCTGTTTTTTTCACATTCCTCTGTCTCTAATGGATGCTTTTCTAGTAAAGCAGAGGGGCACCTTGTTCATTTACTGCTGGGGCTGGATAACCCTTACTCACCTTCCTGATTACCTTAACAACCACTTACCAAGTTTGCTTCTGAGCTGTATCTTAGATTCTTTCGAATTTTTGGGGCAGCTTTTGGAGAATAGCCCATCAAGGTTTGATCTTCAGGGTGTATTGTTCTGCTGCATTTTCTCAGCCTTCTGGCTAAAACAAGTATTGGGGAAAATGTCATCTCGGAAGGCTGCCTGAACAATTAAAATTTCTGCCCTGCTTTTTTGTCAGGTAGGACATAGGAATGCCTAGCCTGCTTCTTATACACAGCTTATGTATGTCTTTTATCCTCTTACGTCTTTTCTCATTCTCATGGAACTTGTTCTCATCCATGGAGCTTATTCTTCTCTCCAGCCCTCCTGTGGCTCCTTTATTTGCATCAGAAGGCAATGAAGGAGGACTCCCAAACTAACATTACTACAGACCAGCCTGGAAGAACTTTAGAGACCTGCCACTTGTCAGCAGTTTTCCTGTATTCTGCCTCCACAAGACTGGTATATTCTGTAAGACGTGAGGATAATGAGCAGTTAGAGAAGGGTCAGAACACTGCTATGCAACTAAATGCATTATTGTAAAGATGACAAGTAAAGGAAGGCTGTACTTGTAATTTTATGATGTGTGGGCTCAACAGAATATCAGAGACAGCCCCAAACTACTTTGCTTTCTTGTAAACACCTGTACAGTCAGAAAGAAAGGGGACTAGTGGTCTAGAAACAAGCAGAAAAATAAAGCTTGGCCCTGTTCCCCCTGCCTCTCCAGCCAGCTCTTGCAGCAGCTCTTACAGGGATTATCTGTTCATGTTTTTTCAGCTTTGTACAGAGGCATCTTCCTCGGCTCCATGTTCCCATACTCGCCTTGTCACTCACCTTGTACTGTTACTCATCCCCTTCTCATCAATTTATCAATTTCACTGGCTTGAGGTCCCACAACTCTACCTGTGCCTGTTTCCTCTCTTCTTTCCTTGACCTTTCTAGGAGTATTTCTCTGACTGTTTTTCCCTTATTTCTCTGTTTCCCACATAGTGCCCAAATGACCATTCCTTGTTTTTCTATGGCTGTCAAATTTTCAGTTCAAAAACAGGATACCATAAAACCAAAAAGCATTCAGATAATTTCGGGAGCCCAAACACCTCCTCTCTTAGTCACTAAGGATGTCATTGCCAGCATGTCTGTTCCTCAGCCCTGTAACCAGAGTGCTCATTTTCTATTCTGACCCCTTTCTAGATATTGAATTCAGGCTCTTAATCTTGTTGGTCTCCAAGATGCAGCATTTCCTTTCTTCCCATCTGTCTTGCTACAAACCCTGTTCAGTCTGTGTTTATTTCAGAGCATCATTGTTGCAATATTTATTCTGTGTCCAATTTGTACTGAAAGTATCCACCTTCCTAGGCCACTGCACGGGCTGTGCCAGCTGTATTTGCTTCTCCCTGCTTGTTCCTTGCTCTGCCACATCTATCCTAACATGCTTAGTTTTGTTTCCTAGGCCATTGCTGTCTGTAAGAAACTCCTGCCATCCCAAAATCCCAAAAGCATGCCCAGCTGCAGCCCAGCACACCCTGGAGCTCTCCTCAGCTCCCAGGGAGTGTGGGACGTGTTGTGTCAGCACGTGGCTCATGGCACCAACACTTTCCTTTGGCACTGGAGCTCCAGGCCATGCCAGTAATTCCCAGATGCTTCAAACATGTGAACAGTTGCTGCTGTTACTCCTGAAAATAAAACTTGCTTTAGGAGAATTTGAAAGATTTTCTAGATTTAGTGAAGTCTGAAAGCAAAAGACTGGTTGCTAAGCAGATTGTCCCTTCTTCTTTTCTCTTTTTTTTTTTCTTTTAAATTAATTGTAGTCAGGGGTGGCCAGTCTGAACAGCTGCTTTTCTTGCAGTCTCCCAGCAGGGCCATGCCTTAATCTGTGCACTTTATAAGGAAATGGTCAGGCCCATTTTCTTTCAATTGAGAGTTATCCCGTGAGCCTCGGTACTCGAGCACAAGAGCAGCTTGTAAAGTTTTGGCAGCACTGCAGGAGTAATCTGCCCAGGGAAGCACTGGCTGCAAAAGCTGAGTGGGCTTAAACCATGCACCACAAGCTAGAGAAAGATGCAGTGGGAGTGACTGCACTCTAGTAACAGTGTTACACAGTGTAAAAGTTCAGAGCAAACTCTGACAGACTGTTTTCCATTTTAGAAGTACATGATCATATGCAGCTGAAAAAGCTACACTTGTTCTGATGTTTTCTGGCTGTGGCTCAAGAGGAATGCTGTCCTTTTGGGAGGTGCTATCTGCAGTGTTACTGAGAGTTAACTCAGTGCATAGCAGGGTCGATCATTGCTTACTTTGGATGCTGGGAAAAGTGTAATTGGGGCATAATTGGGAATTAAGGAAACTTGATTTCCATGGAATGATTTGCAGGTAAAAGTTCTTGCCCCATCACAATTTCGCTGTGAGCCTTTTCAGCTGCTGGGCTGTTATCCACTAAACATCCACTCAGGATTCTTTTTTAAAAGTTGCATTTGAAATGGTTCATCACACCAGTGTTCTAGGTAGAGATATTTTTATCACCCAGTTTAAAAAATGAAAATCAACAGAAGCTTCTTTCCTAAGAAGTTCTTCAACAGCTCTGTATAATGAGAAGGGCAGTAATAATTAGGTGATTTTTATGTCAAAGAGAAGTTGAAGGGGGAAAACATCCAGTCATGTGGGCCCAGGTGAATCTGGTTGTTGCAACATTAAAGGTTTCTGGATGTGCTGAACGTGTTCTCTTCCTCTGCAGTTCTTTATGCCCAGCATTCCAACAGTCAGCCGTGCCAACCAGAGGGGCAGGGGAATCCGTATTTGTGTCTGTGGCTTCACTGGTGCAACAACAGAGAGGAAAGCTGCCTCAGAGGGTATCCTCTTTAGGAATACCTTAGGGAAACTTGTCAAGGAGTTGACATTTGAGTGCTCCAGGCTGTGTTTGCACAGAGCCAGCAAACCCTGGAGCTGCCTGCCTGCTGTGTCCCTGAGCTCTGCCCTGATCAGGCAACTGGGCAGGAGGTGTCTGTGTGTCAACTGGGCCAAATCCAGGCTCAGTTCTAGCCCTTCTGTCTTTGTTAATATTTAGGTAATATACTTTTCACCTTGTTGGAGGGAGAATGGTGATAAACAACCCAGTAAGAGCTCTTTTTCTGTCTGGGGATATCCAGAGCACCGTTTATTTGTGCCTACAATACTGAGGCATCCATGTCTTTAAGAGGAGCTGAATTGTGTTGTTTCTTGTACCTGTAGCAAGCACATTCCTATTTGTGACAACTCAGGAACAGGAAGTCCTGGAAATGTGCTGCAGCATGGTATGTAGTGTTCTACTTGGAGCTTTGCTTTCCAAGTCTGCTCACCAGGAGAGAGAAGAAAGGTGCTGAAGGTGGGGCTGGTCCACCTCTTGGTGGCCCTGCTGTGGGACAAAAGCTCTTTGCTTTCCCAGCATGATGGATCCAGCCTCACTGCTTGTCTGCTCAGTTATTTATCTGCCTGTTCTACTGGTACACCTGTACTGCTTATTTACATTCAGTATTTCTTCACATTTATCTGTGTGCCTTTCAGTTCCCAGTTCAGCTGTCACAATATTGAAATACCCTTTTCACTGGTAGCCAGTGGGTTTGTCTATATACTCCTGGCCTCCTAAAAATGTCATCTAAAGCAGGCTTCAAAAGCTTGGGCCTCATGTGCTGCATGGTGGTGAGTCAGGACTGGGCATTATTTAGTATCATCATTTTGATGAAAAATGAAGGTGTGTCTTTCTTTTTCTATTTTATCTAATGTTAGACTGAGGGTGCTTGAATAACTCATTCCCCCTTGGTCACTGAGCAGCTTCTTGGACTGCAGCAGGGCTTTGTGTGTGTCCAGGCCTTTGAGGGTGTGATGTTCTCACTTCTTACTTTGTTTGAGTGGCAGCATTATTCCCATGGTGCAGTCCTGGCTGAGGATGGCTCTTAGAGGAAGTAGTCAAAGGAAATGATTACAATTGCAAATTAGATTACAATGGAGATTGTGCAACAATTATTTGAAATATGCTCCCTCAGTGATAGTTATACAAAGTGAGCCCCACTGTGTTACAAGCCACGAGGTAGAACTTGCAGTTATTTCATCTCTTGCTGACGCTACCTACCACTGAAGCAGGTCTCATCAGTGAGGAATAAGGATGAGGCTTTATTTCCACGAGGGAAAAATGCCACATGAGGTTTAGCAGAGTGCAGCAGTAGCTGGAGAGCCCCCCAGTGCAAACACTTGGGGTTACCATGGAAGTGACTCCCCCATGCAGAGTCTGTGCCACAGACCTTGTGAGGAGATTCACTGTTTAGGGGTGGAAACAAAAGCCACCTCACAGCTAGAGTCACTCTGCAGCTTCTCTCCTTGTTGAGATCTGAGGGGTCAGAAGGGTGAATGAATTAACAAGAATTCTGCAATGCTCCAAGATGTACACGAGGTAAATGTGTCATTTGTGCCCAGGCAATGTAGTGCAGGGGGGCACTTGGGTCTGCACATCAGAAGAGCAAACGAACATAGCTGGGGTTTGGGGTGTTTCTTAAACACCACAGAGTTAGATGAAAATGCACCTTTTTTTCCCCGTTGCAATTTCTTTCTGGCATCAGCTTACCCTGGACTTCTTTTTCCAGGGGGACTCAGAGCAGTGTCCAAGAAGTGAACTGCTTTCCACTCTCAGATGTCTTCAGACAAACTTTCTGTGCTTTCACCTTCAAATGTTTTAGCATGTTCTTAAGTGGCAAAGATTTCAGGAGAGTAGTGGAGAATTATACCATGGATTTTAGAAACTACCCTGTATCCTGCAATACCAAGAGTGCAGCTCTGCCAGCCTTGTTGAATCATTGGAGTTTATCCATTTCTTTTCAGTGTAACTATGTGCTTAGAGAAGATAGTAGTTGCTGTGCAGGTTTCAGAGAAGTGGGTGTGATCATGCTTTCCATTCACCATAATTAGTTTCTCCTGAAGATCTACATCCCACCCAAATCCTGCTTGGTGGCTTATGTCCAAACTCACTCAGGCATAAAAAGCCTTCAAAGCCAGACAAGATTTGCGGGAGTTGAACAATGCAATGATGTGAGTCAGCTGTGGGCTTGAAGAATTTTCAGTAAATTGCAGTCTGCAAGCTTTGAAGTGTTCTGCTGTGGTGCACATGGCAAGGAGAAATAGTTTTTTAAAGCCATTAAGTCATTGCAGGCCAAAAACTCAAACACTGGTGAGCTTGGGTAGCCTGTAAATCCCAGCAGTTTGCTGTTTGTGAGGTTTTTCCTACAGGTCTTGAAGCTGCATTGAGAGCACAAGACCTCATCCTATGCATCATTCCCCTTGTTCTATATTTAGGCTAGAGACAAGGAGATTTGCAGGATCTTTGTGTTCAGAAACACGAAACTGAAATAATTCTTGATTTGATTTTATTATGTCTAAGAAAGACAGCTATCTTAAGGAGGAGACAACGGAAGTTTTGACTGCCCTTTCTGTATAGCCCCTGCTGAGGTTGGCACAATTTGGGGGAAAAAAACTCCAAAATTAAAGGAACATACCAGTATAACTCTTAAACCTTTCCCCATTTAAATATCTTACCTGCTGTTTTCTAGGATATGTACAGGAACTGTACAGATCCCCAAGAAACATTATGGGCATTGATGTGCCAACAACTGAAAAAACCCAGCATTTTTGTTAGTTTCTTTCTCAGTTGTGAGAGAAGCTGAGAGCGTTCCATTTGTACCCACACGGTGTGGCTGCTTCCACATGGCCCTTCCCAGAGATGGAGGCTACCAGAGGTGTTCAGCAGTTGGGGTGTTTAAGGGGGGGAGCCTTGTGTTCTGGCTCCTGCTCCTAGGAATGTGTGTGGCCACGTTGGAAGCTTCTGTGTAAAGTGCAGAGTCATCCTCTTGGATAACTCCATCCTCCATCTGCGGCTCCACACACAGCTCCAGTGTCACCTGGCCCTAAATCCAAGGCCTGGATTGAGCCCATTTTGGTGTCAGGATTGCTGGATTTGTATCCCTCGGTTTCATGAGGGGGAATGTGTGGCATAAGTGAGAACTGGAAGATGTGGAGCTGCCTCCTGTCAGTGAAGGATTGGAATACTGAGTCCTCCTCCTCCTCCTCTCCTGGGAAGTGATTGCTGCTGGCTGTTGAGTAAGAGGTGGGCTCTGCTTTGCTGGCTAGAGGAAACAAAAGGGCTGCAGTGGAAGAGCCGTGCTGGGTGCTCTCCAAGATCGATCCCTAATCCTTCCAAGCAGGAGTGCCCTCTCCCTCTGCTCCTGACCCAACACGGGTGGAGACATGCTTAGCTGGGGCACCCGTGAGTGTACCCGAGGCAGCTTGGTGCTCGGTGAACTTTGCAGTCCAGCAGCAAAAGTTCAGTTAATAAAAGCACGTTTAGGGCTCTGCAGAACTGAACAGAGGTTTTCTGACGGCAGAGATTTGCAGGGACTCAGGCCCACGGAGGCGTTGGCAGAGGGAGCCAAGTCCTTTAGCCTTTCTGGCTCCAGGATGCTGCCAGGAAGAGAACGGCAGAGTCCAGCAGGGGCTGCCTCTGCTGGGCTGCCGGGCAGAGCCGGGGCTGAATGGATATTTGGCTCGCGGGCAGAGCCGGGGCTGCAGTTCCGTGCCCCCGGAGCAGCCGCACCTGTTGCTCGCCCCGGCGTGCGGGCAGTGCCCGTGCCCTCACCGGCACAGGGCCGGCCCCGCCCGGGCGGGGATTGCCCTCAGGCAGGGCTCGCCTCTGCTGCCGGCACGCTCTTAGTGCGGGTGGAAGGATTTAGAAAAGCGGCCGCCTAATCCTGCGCTGACCCTCCTTAAGAGGCTCCCCGCACACCCCGGGGCTGCGCTCCGCGTTGCTAAGGCCCGGTGTATCCTGGAGACGGAGCGCAGCAAATCGCGGCGCCGCTCTCTGGGAAGCCGACATCGCAGCCGGATTGCAGAGCTCCGCCACGCTCCGCCACAAGGAACCCCGTGTCCTCCTCCTGCCGGAGCGATGGCGACGGCTCCCTGGCCACAGAAGACGTGGAACCCCGGGGATCTGCTGACAAGCTCGCCCTGAGCTGAGGGGGCGTTTGGCACACGTGCTGTGGCTGTGCCGAGCCGCTTAGACTTCTGCTTCTGAGAGCTGCAAAAGGCTTTTGTTCACAGCCCTCTGCCCCATCCTGCCCTGACAGGCACTTCAGCTTTTTTATTCCTTTTTTTTTTTTTTTTTTTTTTTTTTTTTTTTTCCTGGGGGCTGAAGCCATGGCAAAGGTCCCCGACAGAAGCAGGCACAAATGGAGTGCGCTTCACACTTTCCTCCGCTGCAACATGAACCCGGAGACCCAGCGGGTAGTGGTCTTTGTCATCCTCCTCTTCCTCATCATCGTCAACGTGGTGCTGATGTTTCTTTTGGCATTTCACTGAAGGAGGACTGCCGGTAGTGGTGTGGTGCATGGGGTTTTCCAGGACTGGGCAACAAATCAGCAGGTCAGCTTGTCGTTGTCTGCCTCTGGTCTGCTTGTCTGCTGTTACGGTGACTGTGTGTCTCAGAGTATTCCTCCCGTGTTTTTTAATCATCAGCTCCTTCCCCACCCTGCTCCCCTCACTCTCCTCCTGTCATCACTTGTGCCTTGCGCTTTGGATCCCAGGTAAACAAGAGAAAGGGAGAGAGGTAGCGGAGCCAACCTGCTTAATCGCAGCCGCTCTCCGTGGCACTAATCAGCCTTGGTTCCTAGCCATGACGATTGCGTGCCTGCACGTAGCACTTCTGAGCCCTGGAGAAGCCCCAAGTGCTGCAGCTTTGTGTGCAGAGGGACAGTCATCCTGTAAGGAGCCCTTCCACAAGGACCAGCTACATGTAAACACCTGCTGTAAAAGCTGAAGCCTGTAACGCCTCCGCTGCTCTGTCACTGTGAGTGCTGTGCTGTGGCATGAGTAATGCCCAATTAGCCAAAGAGATTGATTAATAGAGTCCATCAGGAATTCAGGCTGAATGAACGCTGCAGCAGTGTGGAAGGAGTGTTTTGTTGGCTTTAATCCCATTTCCTTTATGATACCTCAGTGCTTATCAGCTGTATGTATCAAAATGGCTGGCAGAGCACAGCACAGGACCCTGACTGCCGGCCACTTGTCCCTGATGGGCCGGGGCAGCGACTCCAGGAGCATTCCTGTGGCAGGGTAGGAGGGAAGGGAAGCGAGGCAGCCTGCCCCACCCAGGCCTGCTCACCTCCGTGATGTTATCAGCAGCCCTGCACATCCCAGCGCTTCCACCCTTGGCACTGACACCCCAGTGGAGCAACCCTCAACTTGATGGCAGTGAAGGAGACTCATCCCTGGAGGAAGACAGACTGGGAAGGAAGGCACGATGCACTGTTCTGAATGACACTGCTTGCTTTTGTGCAGAAGACTGCAAAAGATGCAAGCCCTTAAAATTCAGCAGGATCCTTCATTTTGTGTGTTAGGTAATCTGCAATTTAAGTACAGCTTTCACAAGGGCAGTGTGTTTGCTGGCACTAATGGTTGAGGCTACTGCAGTTCTTTCGGACCTGAATATTTATGGCTCCTGGAGTCTGATCTGGCGTTGAGAAAGGCTGGATGGTGGTGTTGTCTCTGTCATCATGAGTGATGTACTCTGTATCAGTTATTTATGTGATTGTGTAATACATTAGTGTCCTACAAAACCACGTCACTTTAGCACGCAAAGAATGGAATTTGTACCCGTGGAGCTCCTTTCTGTTACACCTGGGGTGCAGAACATCTTTTCTCTGAGAGAGGACTCTCTCTTGGAGTTCTGGGTGTGGGGCAGCAGAAGGCCCAGTCCTTGCAATTCTCTGGGAATCTCTTATGCAGATGAACAGTTTCAAATTATTAAAAATCTCAAACTAGGCTATAAATTCTATTATCTACCCATTGTGATAAACAGCCACCAAAAACATCCAGTCCGTGTTGTTTTCTGAAGTTACTATTAAAAAAAACTAACCACAGCTCACAACTTGGCTTTCAAACAAATCTGTTTTCTCTTGCCTCTAAACTTTACCTGAGGTCTCCATTTCAGCTGGAATCAGAACTGAATGGCATAAGGTGGAAATGAGATTTTTTCTTGGAAAGGACAGGTGTCTGATGGGAGTGTAAACCTCAATCTTCAAATGACACGTGAGGGACCAAAGCACAGCTTTGGGGTCACAGGTGTCAGTGACAGAAAGCTTTAGGTAGCTGCCTATGTGGGCAAATCCTGTACAAGGTTTGAGCAGTTTCTGAGAGTGCTTGAGGTTCAGAAGCTCCCACCCCTCGTCAGTGGGAGCAATGAGAGGTCTCAGCATCGTGGCAGCCCCCACACCGAGTCTGGACTGTCAGTCATTGCTGTCGTGCCTGCTCTGTGTCTTGAAACACTGCACAGAACCCTGATGTTAGATGAGAAGAGCAGTTATTCACAGGGCCTGCATGCGAGTGTAGCTCTGAGGAGTAGCTGGAGATGGGCTCCATTCATAATCCCAGGGTTGGCTCAGCATGTGGGAGCCATGTGGGGCAGCTGGGAAGCTGAGCACAAACGTCTGCCCGCCTAGAGTGAGCCTGGAGTCACCAAGTGACTCATGCTTTTGTTCAGCTCGGTGCCATGTCCCTGAAATGTTCCTTGGGTGGCTTCTGTCACTGAACTGGAGACTGTACCTTCCTTCCGCTCTGCCTAGGAAGGGACTTCAGGGAAGTTTTCCAGGAACTTTTTCTTACTGAGTGTCCTGTGAAATTGGTCAGCATGGAGCTGGTCTTGTGGTGATGGAGTAACTCACACTCTGCAACTGCTGCACGTTTGGTTTGGGGATGCCTTATTCCTGCTGCCTGCTGGAGGACTCTGCTAGGTTGGGAATATCAAATCTGGGAAGGCCTAGGCCTAGGGATGCTGTGAGTTTGGGCAGTTCGTGCCTCTGGGGTTCAGAGCTGCCGTGCTGCTTCCTGCAGGGCAGCTCTCCTCTGGGAAGCATTGCAGTTGCTGATGGAAAGGGCCCGAGCTTTCCCAGCAGGAGAAGACCTGCTTGCTGCTAGAGAACTAAAGGAAAGAATTGTTTCTTTCAAGGGCTATGAGGAGTGCGGGACAGTGAGGAAGAAAAGTATGTTATAGGAAAGGGCAACATGCTCTCTGGTGAAATTGCCTTCCCTGCTTGGAGTGATTTGCATTTCTCCTGCTTAGGACAATTTTGTACCAGAACAGATGAGGGCAAAAAAAGTAGAATTGTATTTAAAAATTCTCATCAGAAAAATATCAAGATTACAGAGAACCCTTTGGAAATATGTGTTCCAATACTGCCCGCCGCAGGTGTTATCTTGGGTTGCTATGAGCCTGGGAACATTTTTCCACTTACTATTTAATGTTTGGTGAATTTTAGTTTCCTCTTTCCAATGCTTGTCTAGATTATTGATACCTGACTAATCCTGAAGTATCTGTGGAAAGTTTTGTTGTGAGGAAGTCAGTGTTTTTCTCCTTCCTCAGCCTCCTCTACAGCTGCCCACATTCAGTATACATTCATTAACAAGTAAATTTTAATCGGTCTAGTATTAGTTGTGACTCATTCAATCAAAATCCTCACATTTTGGCTGAAGAAGCTGCAATGGTCAATAAAGACCAGGAAAAATAGAGCTGGTGAAGGGTCCCTGAAGGGTGTGCAGGAGCTGTGGATGGGGGCAGAGAGACAGTGGGCAAGGAGAGCTCTTGGGGGAGGGAAGAGGCTCTGACATTTCTGCTGGGTTTTTAGTTTGCCCTCAGTGCACTTATTAGCCAGGACAGCTGGGTGCTCTGCACAAGGGCTGTGATTGCCTTCCCTGCTGTCCCCTGAACACCAGGCCCTGCCCTGACACTGGGGCCACAGGCCCGGGAGGGAGCAGCACTGCCAGGGCAGCTGGGGAGCCCTGTGCCCGTGGCACCCTGTGCCCATGGCTCCCTGTGCCCTCAGCTCCCTGTGCCTGTGGCTCCCTGTGCCCTTGGCTCCCTGTGCCCTCCGCTCCCTGTGCCCGTCGCTCCCTGTG
>VXBQ01011428.1:0-54002 GCA_013400175.1 Phainopepla nitens | reverse complement strand
TCCCTGTGCCCTCAGCTCCCTGTGCCCACGGCTCCCTGTGCCCTCAGCTCCTTGTGCCCTCAGCTCCCTGTGCCCTCAGCTCCCTGCTCCTGCTGCAGGGCAGGGCATGGCAGCCAGGCCTTTGTGTGGCCACTGGACAACCTCTCCTTCTCCTTGTCCCTGGGTGCAGAGCAAGGCTATGCCTGCATTCCTCCTGTGCCCTGTGGTACTCCATGAGACAGGGACAGGGATGTGCTGTGCCCTGAGCCCTGCAGGGACAGGGACAGGGACATGGACATGCTGTGCCCCCTGTGTTGGGCAAGTTCACCAGAATGTTTAACAGCCAAGAGCTCTGCTGCTGCTCTGCTTTGAGTCTTGTGAGAGCAAAGAACATCTGTGAACAGGAGCAAGACCGAGGCATCATTTCCAAAGGGAGATCTGGGCTTTAGATTATATCTTTGCTTAATTTGTTCTCCCAGGCTAAACTCGTTTCTGTGGTGATATGTGGTATCTGCTGTCTTTGTGATTTATTCTTGGAATCCAAGGCATGAGCTGGCCAGATAAGAAACACAGTAAGCACTTAGGATGATACCATCAACAATTACTTTTAATTACTCCTTCCAGTGTTTTGATTTAAAATAAAATAAAAAATTAACAACAAAAGAAGCCACATTACTCAGCTTAAAGAAAGATTTCTGGAGGGAGAGTACTTATTATTGATGCTGTGTCACTGGCCTTGTTAACTACAGTGTGCTGCAAACTGGAATAATATTATGTCTTATATGAATTTTTGTATGTGTTCTTTGGCCAGGATTACTCCACCATGACTCTTGGTGTCACATACAGTGCACCCACTCTGTGTCTGCATTTGGCAGTGGCATAATTGGAACTCAAAGAGGTGGCATGGGCCTATCTCACACAGTGGCTTTCCCTGTCCTGTTGTGTGTATGCAAGCTCTGTGCATTTGTGTTGATAAATGTGATAGCTCACCTTCATTGGAGGTGCTAAAAGAAAAATGTCTCCCAAAGTACCAAGAGGGTGTTGGTCAGCTTTCACCAGAGGAGTCAGCCAGGTGTGAAGGACCACAGAGAGGGAAATTTGAGAGTTTGCTTTCCCTTGCAACTACCCAGGAGACCTGGCCCCTCTGGGACAAGGGCTTGGTCCTGGGCTCTGGTCCCACCCATCCTGCTGCAGCACAGAGGTCCTGTCCTGTCTTCCTCTTCGCCCTCCCTGGAGACAGACCCTAGCACAGCCCCTTCCAGCATGCTTCTCCCTCCAGAGAGCAGCACTTTCACACTGGACACCTGAATCTCTGCTGTCCCTTGGTGGCAGAGCAGGTAGAGCCTCCCCCAGCTGGGGGACCAAGGGCTGCCTTCACCCCCTCTGTGCTTCCTGCAGCCTCTCCTGCCCAGAGCAGGCTCTGGGCAAAGCCAAGGGGACAGGGCATGGAGCCCCTGCAAATCTTGTGCTTGTCCAATGCTGTGTCCATTTGGGATATCAGCTCAGGGATGGGGTCAGCTATTGTTTCCTGCTAAGCTGTGCTGGTTTGTAGTGGCCACTGTGCAGGGCCAGCACATGAGTGCTCTTTGTGGTGCTACAGCTCCCAGCAACACAGGTACAGCAGGACTCCACTGCTTGTGCTTGTTCTGAACCATGATCTGGTCTGTTCCTGGCATGTTGAGTATCTGCAGTGCTGTGGAAAATGTTATATAGAAATAAAAACACTGGATGTAGACATTGTGTGAATCCAAGCAGCTACACCAGGATCTCTCAGCAGCAGCCCAACACAGCCTTCCTCACCTCACCAAATAAAATAGTTCCAGCAGGAGATTAGGAAAAGTCAGGCTGCTAAGGAGTCATGGCTTGGTATTTTTAGTATCCCAGTTCACACCTGTAGTGCCCAGAACCCAGCACTCATTATAATAAGGATAATCTAATTACAAAGTGAGCAATTTGCACTGGATGCCAAGAGAGGAGTGCTGGGAATGGCAGAAGCCCAGTGCTGCCAGAACTGAGCTGCCTCTGCAAAACTACTTTGTACTGCTGGAAGGCCCAGGCCACTGTGGGAGGGTTGTGCAGGGAGTCAGGGTGACAGAAATGAGAGCTGCTGCGACAGGAGGGGTGGGATTTCCTGTCTGGACCAAAGCTGTGTCCTGCAGGAGGAGCAGCAGCTGTTTGGTCTCCTGTAGTTAGAGGACTTGTTTGCAGTGTCGTCTTGGAAACAGGAATGTGGTTCTGGTTTGAGACCTTAGCTTTGTTTGGGCCATTAAATCTCGTCATCCACATCATGTGGATGTGAGACAAATGAAGAAAATGGATTTATTCAAAAGCAGAATAGTACAGGGCCTCAGAAGATCCCAGGAAGCTGCTGTTTCCTGAATGTCTTCTTTACCTAGCACAGGACACTTCCAATAGGAAAATATGGTTTTTTTCTAGGGTGCGTGTAAGTTGAAGAACCTTCTGCAGGGACTACAAAAGAAATTACTCATTTTTATATTTACAGATACTAACCAAAAACAAAGGCTTAGGCAGCCTCCTTTGCCTGACAGTGAGACATCATCGAGGTCTTTTTTTGTTTTTCTCCTCAATCTGTTATTCAGATTTTCCTCTGCCCCATTTTCAAACAATAGGACAATCAGCAATTCTTAGTTCTGTGAAGAAAGGATCTAGCCAAAGAGATCATCAGAAAGGGGATGGGTGGTGGTGGTAGTGGTGGAAGTTGTAAGTTTTATGTCACCAAAACCCTGCAGGGTTTCTCTCTCAGGAAAAAGTGAAGAAAGAAAACTGATAGTAAACTGTGCCTGGTTCTTTTGAGGCAGGGACAACATCTTTGAGCCACGTCGTGGAAATTGATAAACAATCTGTGTAGGCCCAGCACTCCTGCCAGCACCTGCCAGCGTTGTACAGCCTTTGGCACAGTTTAATGCAAGGGAGATGTTTTCACAGAGATGACAGGAGCATTAAAAATTATTTCAGCATGTTTTTTTGCGGTGTGTTCCATTGCAATTAACTCATGCACACACATGAAAAGGAAAGCTATGAACTGTGTTTTGGGCTTGATGCTGATGTTTGGATGATTCAGAAGGGTTTGTTAGCAATGCAATTTCTATCTGCTTTTAAATGTTTTCTTTAACCTTATTTGTAAAGCAAATTTAGATTAATTTGCCCTCGAGCTATAACTGATTCCATAACTTGTTGTATCTTTTGGGAGAAGAGTCATCAGCAGGCAGAGAGCCTGTGACTTGCATGGTTCCTTTTCCTTTCCTTCTTCAAGGAGGCAGGATGCAGCATTTATCGTCAATAAATCTGCATGTCAGAATAGCTACAGCTGAACTGGTTTGGATACATTATCCTGAGGGATCTGTAGAGTATATTCCTCATCTGTGCAAAGAAATAATGATGAAAGAGAAAGCAAAAGAGGAGGTAGATGGGAAAAATTCCAGAATTAAGTCGTGAGAGAAGTGGTGGAACCAGGAGCTGTCCTACAGAGAGGGAAAAGGAGAGGAAATGTCCCAAGGGAATGTGCTGGTGGGAGTGCACAGAGGAAGGGTAGTCCTGCAGCTGAAGCAAGAGGAGAATGTGGAAAGCATAGGTGACACAGAAATGTGTTAATGTAGCGTTAAATAGAATTTTCTGATGAAAATAGTTTCTACTTGGGTGTCTGAGAAATGGCAGTGTTAAAATGATGCAACAGCAATCACTCTTAAACATGGGAACAACCAAACAGAAACATCCTGGGCTGTTTCCATTCCCAGGGTGCACAGTTAAAATCAGGGCAACAGAAAATGCAAAAATTGTGGTAACCAGCTTTGCTTCATCCTCTGCAGTGAGTGTAGACTTCAAAACTCTTGGTGAGCTGAAGTGGGGAGTCAGGCAGTCTGACACAATTTTCATCTACAGCCAAACTGGAACCAGAAACTACAGACTTTGTAGATGTGTGAGCCCTGGGTCAGAGTCTTGTTCAAACCTGACAGTTCAACCCCAGGCCTTGCACCTTTCCAGTCTTTGAAACCAAAGAAAGCAGGAGAAGGGTATCTGGACAATTTCCAGGTGCTGTTCCAGTGGCATCTGGGCTGTTTGGGGTAACTGGGGCTGTGAGGATGGGGTGAGGAGTGAGGGGTGGCACAGCTGGGAGAGGAATGAGGAATTGATGAGCCCAAAGTTTGAGATTCTTAAACCACTTTTAAGCCTTAGAGTATTTCAAGCTCCTTAAGCCACTTTAAGGCTTTAGATGGGTTTAAAATGCTTAAAACACTATAGGGCCTTAGATGAGTTTAAGCTGTTTAAGCTGATTTAGAGCTTTGGAATGACTTAAGATTTCTGTCTTTAAGGGGGTTTTGAGGTCTTTTGAGCTCCTAATTGCAAAGGGCTTTCAGGATATTTTGAGTGAGGATGTAGCACATACCTGCTCCTGTGACCTGTGTTGAGTGAGGATGTAGCACATACCTGCTCCTGTGACCTGTGTTCAGGGACTCTTTCTCCCAAGCAGCTTTCCCTGGCTACACTTTCATCCTCCTTTCTGGAGGAAAGAAAAGCATGCCAGGAGTTAGACATCCATGTGCAGGGACGAAGGGCTGCTCCAGAGTGTGTTCCTGGTGAGGGTTGCTCGTGTAGGATGGAATGTGTGGGATCTGTTCTACTGAATGTGTGGAAGTGCTGAGGAGTCCCAGCCAGGAGAGGAACAGCCTGCCCCAGGGGACATCCTAATGTCCCTGTAATTACTGTGTTGGTAACTGCTGATTTTCCACCTGAATGACACCTGAATACAGCCTGGCTGTACCTCCCGGGGATGTAGCTGTGCCTGCCAGGGTAACATTTTCAGGGCTGCCGTTTTTAAGAAGTATCTGTGGGTAATACAAACAGTCAGCATTCCTTTGTGCTTTTTACTACCCTAATGTCCTAATGCTCTGTGAGATAAATTTTACCACCTTAATGCCCAGGTCTACAGGGACAGCCAGTCTGGCCTGGCTCTTTGCCTTGTGTGCCTTCCCAGCTGTGTTTAAGGTCCTTTATGGGCTGTATCCAGGCAGGATGTGTTAAAATGTCCTTGAGGGACATACATTTACTTAATCTGTGTTTAAAGTCACCTCTGTGTTCCAGCTGTGGGGTTTCCTGTGGCACAGCTTAATTATGCACCACAGGGAAAAGGTCCTGCTTTTGTTCCGAGTTTCTTGCCTGTGGTTTCAGTGGGCACTCAGCAACCTGGATTAGAAATAACCTTTTTGTGAGCCTTCAGCTCATGACCACCCTCCATCCACCTGTCTCTGTTTCAGCTTCAAGGTCTGTTTAGCTTGTGCTGGCCTAGAAAACTCTTCCCACGTTTGATTCATGCTGCTCTTTGTGCCTTGCATATTTCTCCTCTCTCTTTCTGAGTCATTGCTGATATTTGGGCTTCTGACCCTGATGGAGAGAGCCAATGTTTTCTCAAATGGGTCTGCAGAGATCTTCCTGAGGAGCAGCTCATTTAGTCAGTCACTTGTGTTAGATATCGTTTGTGTTACATTTGCCAGCATAGAATTTCTGTTGCCGTTTTGTCACCCTGTCACTCGGCGTTGTATCTACTTGTTTAGAAAGAGTGAAAATACATTTCACTTATACCAGAAAATAAATGTGTTATATACAGAAGTTTCAACAAATGTCCTCTGGAAAATTGTTTGACAGGTTAAAATGGAAGCTGCTTTAGAGCTTTACTCACTGTGCATGGTATCAGCAACTGCAATGTGCAGCTATAAAATGTACACAAAGACAACCTGTTGCAGAGTTACTGAGAGGCTTGAGAAGGGCTTTGCTCCTGGTTTTTCCTTATGCAAACACTTAGGGATCTTAATTCCCCAAATTAGCAGGCCCTCTTGACAGACAGGCCATGGGAGAGTGATGGTTGGAGTCCTGAGGGCACTGACAGGCTCGAGGTGATTTAGGTGCCCTCCTCAGCTACAGGTGACTCCCTCCTTTGTAAGAACTTTCCTGAGTTATTTCAGCCAAAAGCAAAATGGTTGAAAGCAATTTTCAAGTTGTTTTCTTTTGCACTGTAATAATCAGCTCCCACATTTTAGGTGAGGAACTGGAAGGTTCTTGCATCACTCTGGGGTTTGAAGGATCACATTTAATGACACCCAGGGGAAGTGCACCCCTGGCAGGCTTTCTCACCCCAGACTCTTCACACACAGGTTCACTCAACGTGAAGCACAGCTCTGCCTCCTCCACTTCCCACAAGGGCTGCTTCCCTCCTCCTGCAGCTCTGGATAAAGGCAGATTTCAAAGCCTCTCCTTGCCTGCTGCAGGGGGGACTCTCCTCCTCCTCTTCCCATCTGTTTAAATCACTTCTGAGGGGGAATCAGGACTCAGATGATATAAATAAAAGGGAATAATGTAATTAATGCCAGTCAGAATGGTTTTGTGGAAAATAGTTCTTACCAAATAAATGTGATGACAAATTTTCAATGTTTGGTAAATGATGGCAGCTGTACTAGATGTCACATGAGGAGTTTAACTGCAGGCACTGATTAAAAAAGCAGCACTGTGGAATATCAGTGTAGTACACTTAGCTGGATTAAGATCTTTGTTGACTGACATTTTAGATTTGTTAAGGAGAATCAGTGTCAAATTAAAATATTTTGAATGGAGATCTGCAGTGCTTGGTAAATGCCTGAGAGTCCTCCACTCTCCTTAATCAGTCTCAAAAATCTGTGCTGAAAAATATGCAGCTCACAGTGCAAGTGAAAGGGCAGCAAATACCAAGGGCATGGCTTGTGTGGGGGCTGGTGCAGTGTGTGGGGCTGTGAATGGAGCAATGGCACGAGCACTGCCCACGTGGGGACACGTGCCCACTGCCACCCTGGCAGGGATGGCTTGTGTCACCCCAGGACATGTGGGCAGAGGAGCAGCAGGAAGCACTGGGGTGTTTGCTGTGGCTGCAGAGCTGTGCTGCTGGTTCTGGCACCCTGCAGCCAGGCAGCAGCAAGTCCAGTCTAGCAGAGCCAGCCCAAATTCCTGCCTGACATGAGGGGAGACAGGAACCCCAGGGGCTTGCTTAGCTCATCATGCTGGGAGAGATGCTGAAGGTGAACCCTTCCCTGGGGTGCCTGTCTCCCCATGAGGGGAGATGCTCTGAAAAGCCAGTCCAGATAACTCCTTCAGACTCAGTGCCTGCTGCTCAGATGACAGAAGCTCTGTGAGATAAATTTAATCTCTGTTATCCATCATCAGACAGTGCAGATAAAAGTTTTGAGAGGAAGCAAGAGCAAGCTGTCAGGACAATTTCAAAACTATGCCGTGGGTTCAGTTCAAGGCAAAGGCCAGTTTTGGCTTCTGCCCATGTCCAGAGGAAATACATATTTGTGTGAATGAAGCACAACTTTGGGGCATGTGTGTAAGTGATTTTTTTTTTTTTTTTCATTCCTCTGCTGCCACTTGCCTGAGAGAGGCAGAGGAGAAGCTCTGGAAGCAAAGTGACTGCTGAAGGAACTGGAGCTGTGGGAGGGTTTTGCCTCTGGGGTCAGAACTGCTGCAGGGCTTAAATGCTTGGATCAGCTCAGCTTCAGTCTGTTACACACAAATTTTGGGGGTCAGGCAATGAGCACAGGCTTCATGGCAACCATTTTAGCTCTCCAGGAAGGGCTGGTGAGGAAGGGTTCAGGTGCTCTTTGTGGAACATGTCTGGTTTAGGGTCACAGAGCTGGAAAGTAAGTCCCATTCTATTCACACCTTCTCCCTGATCTTACCTTTTCCCAGCTCTTTTGATGCTCCTGGATTTATTTTTTGGCTCTGCATGATCCAGGGTACTCGGCATTGTCAAGAGAAAGCTATTCAAATTTTATTCAAATAGAAATGAGTAGCTCAAAGATAAATATTTTGTAAAGGCATCTTCATCCCTCCTTCTGTAAATTGCTGGGATCTTTCATCTCTGTTAATATTGCCTGCGGGTCCTGTCCAAAAAAGACCAGGACATGCAAGGTAATTATGTCAAGGTGTCCAGCCTGAGACAGACAGGGACCGAGGAGCTGTAGTGCCAACAAGCCCGTGGAACGGGCCTTGGCACGCCAGATCTGTTTGCCCACAGGTAATGGACCTAATTTGGGGCAGCTCTGTGCAACAGCCCTGGCTGTGTCTCCTCCTTGGCAGCCTCTGTGCAGACACTGCTCAGAGAGCCATGCATCAATCTTCCCCTCCATCTGTGCTACAGTAGGAGCTGCCCTGATGCCTTAGGATTTTAGCCTTTCTGTTTTTCAGATCCTGTACTGCATCAGTGCATAACTGAACTCCATACAGCGTTAGTTACTGTCTTCACACTTTGGTCAGACAGAACAATCCCTCTGGGCCTGAGATCCAAGGACACCTCACAGCCTCTGGCCCTGAAAGTATCAACAAAAGTGAATCAGGGGGAGCAAACTGGGGGTAAATGACTTCATTACCTGAAGCTGTAATTGGAGGATTAAACCCCTGATATGTAAATGTGCCAAACTTAGAATTGTCTAAAAATCTTATGCCCATTGTCCATCTTGGGTGCAGCCTCTAGGAGGCTCTGAGTGCCCAGGGTGTGCCTGTTGAAGGCCTTTAATAAATACTCACTTTATTCTTTTAATCTTGTCTAGCCTCTGCTCTAGGGAGCCACTCCAAGGCATCAGCCCAGCACCTTCCCCAGTGCCTTCCCCTGACAGCAGGGAGGGCTGGAACAGGAGCCTGGGGCTGCACTGGGCACACAAAGGCTGGGGCAATAACAGAGCTGCCTGCCCTCGATTTTCAGATTCAAAGCATCTGGGCTAGTGCTGCCTTTGGGTTGCAAATGCTGCTGTCTACAAAGTTAAATGTTTTTATAAACAAAGCAAAAAGGTTGATTTCTGACTGTGTTCCCCACTGCCAGCTGCAGGAGCTAGAGCAGCTGTGGGGTGGCTGGTTTGCATTCTCTGTCTTCTAACTTCTCTGCTGTACACTTGTTTAGGCCTCTTCAAGAACATGTACTGAGTTGTCCTTGATGTTACAAAGCCAGCACATAAATGTTGTTCCATCTAGCAGTTAGTAGCTGTTTTTCAAACCGTGTTTTAATTGCAAAGATCAAAGTGTGGTGAGCTGAGCCTTTTGAGCTGAGGAGGTGTTTGGCAGTGAGAGCATTCCTTTCCATCAATGCTCCTCTGGAAGCCAGGCTCAGCAGAGCTGCTGGATTGTGCTGCCTCACACACATTTTGCCAGAACCCTTTTACCTGCTGGTGTGTTTTATCCTTCCTGGGGTAGGGAGAGTCCTGCCCCTCCTTCCCCTGGGGGAGGATGAGTGCTCTGAGTCCAGCTGGGGCAGCTCTCCTTGCTGCAGTGACATGTGGCACCCTGGGTGCTCCTGTGCCATGGAAATGCCAGTCCTGCTCTGGGAAAGGGACTGTTTGACTGTGCTGGGTATTTTTGTATTGGCCTAGGAGTTGGACTAGATACAGTGGAAAATAACAGCATAAGGCACAGCCTGGACTGGGCCCACAGTGATCACTGAGCACTGCTCAGCATCCAGGGGTGCCCTGCCCACCCCAGGGTACCAGCACAGGAGGAAGCAGGGCAGGGAGGGGACCAGGCAGAGCCTGGCAGCCTGAACAGTGGAGGTGTGTTGAGTGCTGCTGTATTGAATTAACTGAGATAATCCCAAGAACAGATGAAATACACTTTTGCTCTTTATTCCATATAGATCATTCCTCCCCAGAGACATGGTGTTTGTTGTCAGTTAAACAAATCCTGGCCTGTTGTTCAGGCGTATTTAATTTATTCCTTTGCATGAGAACTGGCAGTGTCTTGCCTGCCTATTTGGCCAGGCTGGTGATTCCACATGTGACTTCCTGTATTTTGTAAATCATGTCCAGAGTATAGCTGTTGTTGAATAGAGAAAATTTAAGGTATTAATATTAATGAATGGATTAAAATACTCGCTGAGGATTCTCTGCTCAGCCCCGTGGCTTTCAATGACTCTGAGTAGAGCCATGTGGCTCTGTGAGCTGAGTGTATCAGCCCTGTGTGCTGTTAATGTGAGGTCAGGCTTGCTCTCTTATCTTCTCACCATGGTACCAAGATGTGACAGCATGGTACTGTGTGGTATTAATGCCTTCACATCATCAGTGCTCTGTTTGTGTGGTCATCCCAGGGCTAGAGGAAGTCCACTTATCTCTCTGGTCATGGCCACGGAGTGTGCACCAGCCCATACATCACACTCGCAGCACTGATCCAGGCTGGCATATTCAAGCACAGAGAGAAGGAATTTTGTCTGAGAAAGAGCCACGTTCTGTATGTGCTGGTCACAGTCTGGATGTTGAAAGGCCTGCTGGGTGCCATTCTTCCAAAAGTTTATAGCAGCTTCTGCCCATTTCCTGAGCAACAGCTGTCCCTTCCTGCAGGGATGTGGAACTCAGCAGGGCGTGGCAGCAGCTGCTGGGACTGGTGTGGGGCTCAGCTGAGTGCAGGTGAGTGCCCAGCACTGAGAGAGATCAGAGTATTTAATCAGCTCCCCTCCACAGGTGGCCAGGTGCTTGGCTCCAGCCACCCCCTCTCCCTGTTACTGCTCTCCGTGCCTGCAGCAGGAGGAGCTGGGTCTGCCCGTGGTGCACACAGGCACCAGTCCCTGCAGTCCCAGCAGAAATGCATGGGCTGTGCACAGGCACAGTGCACAGAGCAGCAGCCCAGCTCTTTGGGAGAGTGGCTACACCTGCCCTCACCCACGGCCCAGCTGCTCCTCTGGAGCTGAACTCTGATAGCCATGTCTGGAAAAATACACTTTTACATCCACTCTCTTCCCTTACTCTGGTTGTCACTGCTTTATGTTAAAAAGCTAAAACCTCTAAATTACTGAGGGTGCACTCAATCCCCTCATCCAGATCATGGATAAATATATTTAGAGAATCATAGAATATCCTGAGTTTGAAGGGACACACAAGGATCATCAAAGTTCAACTCCTGGCCCTGCACTGTCACCCCAAGAATTCCACCCTGTGTCTGACAGCATTGTCCAAACGTTCCTTGAGCTCTGGCAGCCTTGGGGCTGTGACCCTGGGGAGCCTGTTCAGTGCCCCACCCTGCTCTGGGGAAAGAACCCTCTCCTGATATCCAGCCCTGTGTCACCTGCCCTGACACAGCTCCAGGCCATCGCTGTGGGTCCTGTCACTGGGCACCAGAGAGCAGAGATCAGTGCCTGCTCCTCTGCTGCCCCTCAGGAGAGGAGGAGCACTCAACCCTGTCATCATCCAAACACTTCCTCACCTGCAGGGTTCCCCCACTGCCTTTCCTTCCATGCCTGTTCCTTCTGAAGGATTTATGGCCACCCACTGCAGCACTCCAGTTGTGAGAATCTTCCCACTATGTTGCTGTGGTGGCAGCTGTATCCCAGTTTTCCTTCCACACCATGGCCTTGGGCTCCTCCTCTTTGTTTCCCATCCTGTGTACATTAGTGTAGATGCATTTCAGTCGGGCTGATCCCACCACCTTTATGGGGAGAGAGGCTCTAATTCCTACATGACCGTTCTGAGGCACTTCTGTTGTTTTTAACACATCAATAACCCTTTTGTTTTTGCTGCCACGTGGATCCATCCCCTACTTTCAGAGATACACATAGCATCACTGCCTAGCTCTGGCTACACACTGGCTGTGTAGATAAGTGGGAACCTCTCACCCTCTCCTTCCCCATCATCCTGTTATTTTTGTCAGAATGGAAGCACTGCATTAAGCTGTTTCTGGTTCAGTGAAGGGGCATTTGCTATCCAAAGGCAGACTGCATTCCAATTTTCTTTCAAATGCCTCGTTAACCCTCTTCTGGTTTACTCAGTTCACAATTATCCTGACGTTCTTCTCCAACATGCATTTCTCTCCTTTTTGGAGGGGCAGAACAGGAACCCAGAGCAGGGGATGACTCTGAGCAGCCCAAGGGGGTGGGTGGCCCGTGCCCTGTGTGCTGTGGTGACACTGCTGCAGTGTTAGGACACCCACCAGGGACAGTGGCTCTCCTACAGCTTTTCTCTTTCTCTTGTGTGCCTCCCAGACTGTCTTCCCATAATTCATCATTGCACCATTTTCCTGGAGAAAAACAGGTCTTCACTGCCACTCCACAATGGTCGAGTCCTTTTTAGCAGAACTCCAGTACACACTCCATCTTCTCGGGAAGGTCTTTGGTGTTCAGACAGTCCCAGGGGCACTCAGGCCCTGTGTGTGCACTCTGAAGTTACTGAAATCCAAGGGAGACTCTGACCTGATAAAGCAGTGGCATCAGGCACTCCTGCTGTGGTGGCCAGCAGGACCAGCCCACAGAGACACCCTGCAACAGCACCCAAGTGGTACCTGGCTACCCCACAGCTGGGGAGGGTCGGGAATGGCACCAGGCACAGCATCCCTGTGCTCAGGAGCCCCCCTGCAGCTTGCAGCCACACAGGCTTCGGGTTTGGTTTGGGAATTTTTAATTGTTGGGGGTCCTGTTTTTCATAGAGTGGGGCCTCTATGGGGCATGTAGTAAATAACTGTTGTTCCTCAGTATAATTGCTTAAAACTCTCTAGGAGTCTTATTTTAAGCATCTTAAGTGCTGCATTTAACCACCTTAAAGGCTTCAGGCTCTGCCCATTCCAGAGCAGCTCTGAGGCCTCGGAATGCTTTCTGCTCTGAAGTAGGTCTCTAAATATTGATACTCAAGGTTTTATTTCAAGGCTTTACGAAGCAGAGCTGCACTGGCAGCACCAGAGCATCCTCCACAAACAAGGTACCACTGAGCCTTGTTTACTGGCTGAGGCAAAGCCAGCAGTATGAAATACCAGAATTTCTGTTTTATTTGTAGTAACTTTAGTGTGTGCAAGTGATTGTGAATAAATGCCGTTGAGAGCAGGGTCAGGCTGCCAGCCTGGCACCAACCCCTCCCTGCTCATGGGGGCACAGTGTGAGCAGCACTTGTGGGGCTCAGCAGTGCCAGGGCACACGGGGACTGACGGTGTGACTGCTCTGCCCACAGCTCATCAGCGATGGCAGCGTGGTGTACGCAGAGGCCCTCTGGGACCACGTCACCATGGATGACCAGGAGCTGGGATTCAAGGCCGGCGATGTCATCGAAGTAATGGATGCCACCAACAAGGAGTGGTGGTGGGGGAGGATTCTGGACAGTGAAGGCTGGTTTCCAGCCAGCTTTGTACGGGTAAGATCTTCATCTTTCTTTGTGCCCTCTCCATTAGCACCGGGTGGTTGTTCTTTTTCTCCAGGTTTAATGTTCTATGGTGACTCCTAAGGACTTGCACTGCCAGAGATGGTTCAGCATGTCTTGTCAGTATTCCTCTACAAGTGGCTACAGTACAGGGTGCCCTCCTGGCTGAGCAGCCACCAGTGTGGAGAACTCCCTCTGCATGAGTAAATCAGGGCCGAGGGTTCAGCTGCAGACTGGAGCAGAGCTGAGCTGAGCTGTGCCAGCTGGGGAGCTGCCCTGTTTGGTGGTTTGCAGCCTGGCTCCTGCTCACCCATCTGTATATTGGCTGATTCGTGCCCAAGCACGTGGCATCCGCTTCCAGGAGCAAGCAACACTCTTCTGGAGCTGATGCAGCTGGCAGAGGTTTTCACTCCAGTGTCCACTTAGACAACAGAGATGAGCACGGCACCAAAGGCACCTCTGTCCAGCTGCTGCTGGGGCCAGGGCAATGCCAGGGCCAGAGGATGCACCCACCTGACTCACACGTGCACCTTCTCAGCCCACCAGGCTGCTGGGCTGCCACACAGCTCTGTATGGCAGGCACTAAAACATGGAGGAGAAAAACAGAAAAAATGTCTCGGCGTCATCGGGGCAGTCTGAGATGTGCAGTGCTTGCAGGCCAAGGCTGTCCCCTGGTGCCAGCTACAGAGCCCACACAGCAGAGCTGCACAGCCCAGCCAGCCGGCCCCAAGTGCACACTGCAGAGCCTTCATTTCCATCGGAGCTTTCTGAAACACATCTGAACTCTCAGGGCAAGCAGAGGGGGACCAGGAGTGTGGGAGGGTGGTAACAGCTGTCCTGCTGTGAGGAGAAAGGCTTTTTTCCTTTCTCCGGACTGGGGCTGTGGGTGTGGGTCCCTGACAGCTTTCACCACCTCGGGGCAGGCTCCTCACGCTGCAAAGGCAATTAGGTGCCTAAAGGCAGAGATTCTCAGCCCTTTAGCTCTTTATCCAGGTCACTTCAGATCACAAGTGACCCAAAACCAGGTGAAGCATGAAAGGAGGTGACACGAGGTCATGTGGTGTCTGTAGCAAAAGTCCTTGGAGAAGGGGGGCAGTTTTGAAATGCTTTGTTGTAGGTTGCAGGAGATAGCCTCAGCTGGATAATTATTACAAACAGTGGAATGTTTTGCAAGTAAGATTACCGAGACCTCAGCACTGGTTTTTTTTGCAATGAAAACACGGACTTTTTTTCTTTCGTGTTACTGATAAGTTGAATTGTCCTGGCTGGCAAAAACCTGTCATAATATCTTCGAGTAAAGCAGACTAATACTAGGCATTAGGGATGCAGAGTAAGAAATTGTTTTAACAGAGGAATCACAACACTTATTCAAGCATTCAAGCACAACACATATTCAAGGCGAAGATTTCCTGCTAATTACCAGTGGCTCTCAAGATTACTGCAGGGAGGGCTGGTATGTCTGGAGGCTGGGGTCAGACTGCAGGACTCTGTCACTCCACGTGAGTTTCAGGCCGAGGTCTGAGTGTAAGAGTTGCCGATGTCCCAGTCACAGTGAAGGAGAACCAGAATTGCACATCGAGGGCTTCAGCAGTGAGTAAATGTAATCTGTGCTGTGTTGACAAGGGAGGGGTATGCACTGGTTTTTATATGTAGGTCTATTTGTATCAAGTGGTAAGTCATAGAGCCTAGAAGAAACTACATGAAAAGTTTAAAGCAGTTCTGTGTCATTGTACTAAAAATTCTGGTAATTATGTGTGTTTTAACTTCCTATCTTTCACTCCTCTGTGCTGGGACGGATCCTTTGAGTCATGTACAGATTATTTCCACGGGCACTCTGACAGCTTCAGCAGCACCAGAGAAAAGAAAGCTCTCGGGGGATGCCGCGGTCCGTGCCAGCCTCAGCTCGGGCGCCGTGCGGCTGCGGCAGGGCAGAGCTGTGCTGCCATCTGATGGGGGACCGCGAGTCCCGCGCTGCCCTCCGTGCCCACGTCAGTGCCCACGGGCAGCTGCACCTGCTTGTACTTTAGCAATGAACTCTCTTTAAATAATCCTGGGGAAGCAGATACCGAGGGGCCGTCTGTTACCGACAGGATGAGAACGATAAAGTAGATAAAATCCCAACCATTTACTGGTTCTCCCCTCCCTCCCAAAGCGTTCCTTCAAGTATTGAAGAAAATTTCATTCGATAAACTTTTTTTGTCCTGATTTTAAATGTATTCTTCCTGAAGGGCTCCATATTATTCTTGTGACTTCTGTCCACAAGAAATGCCTGCTTCAAACCACCCATGTCACGGTGGGAGCAGCTGCCATGTGGCTTGAAAGTACCCTCCCCGGAGTGACCGTCTGGCCTCAGCTTCCCTGAGGGGAAAATGTTTCCAGGCAATACACACACCCTCTTCACACCTTGCCCCAGCCCAGCCTTTGTCTGCCATCCACTCGACTGTCCCGACCTTCCTTGGCAGAGCTATGTTTAGCAACACGAGCAGTGAACATCTTGTGTTCTGCACAGCTGCGAGTAAACCAGGATGAGCCCATGGAAGATTATCCCCTGAAGGTAGAGGGGGGCAAAGAGGACGACTCCCGACGCTTTGGGATGGGCCAGACCACCAAAGACCAAATGAGGACCAACGTCATCAATGAGATCATAAGCACAGAGAGAGACTACATCAAGCACCTGAAGGACATTTGTGAGGTAAGGAATAAAGGGGGAAGGGACTGTAAGAGCTTGTCTGAAGGCCAATGGACCACGTTCAATTCTTGCCCAGAAAGGGACCCTAAACAGGTAGCTTTTCTGAAAACAATACTGTATTTTCATCAATTTTGCTGAATGCCAATATATGCTCAGAAAACAGAAGACAGTTCATTACAGCAAAATCCCAAATGCCTCTACATTTGGAGCACTCACTTGTGCTCTGATTAAATGGAATTAATTGAATTTCCCAAGCTGGAGAAAAGTAAATGGCTAGCACTGCTGTCCTCTCTAATATATGTTCTGGGGTAATATAATCAGCAACTCCAGCCTTCAGGCAAGTCATGCTCAGATCAAAACAACTAGGGGATGCTCAGCCAATTGGGTCCTTTACTGTCAAATATGCTGAATATTGTGACACCTCCTCTAAAAGAGATCCATTGTGTACACTAGGGGAGTGAAGGCAGTTGGAATTTTTTTTCAGGAACAGAATTCTCCACTGCAGTGGTACAAAAGTGCAGTGGCTCCCAGCAGAGGCAGCTGGGGCGAAGAGCACACTCTGACAAACAAGGCTCTTCTGCTGCAGTGTCCCCCCACCCCTTGGAGCTCTCCTCTGCCTGGAGTCACTGGGGCAGCTCCTCACACAGGCACTCAAACCAGAACCACAACTGGACTTAACTGGTCTGAATCTACCAGTGCTGGGGTCAGAGCACCCCACTGCCTGCACACACACAGAAAGGCTTTTTCAGCAAGAGAGAAAGCAGCCTCTGTGACTCCTTCAGGTGTGGGCTGCAGCATCACCCAGGGCTGCCGTGAGCCTGTGGCAGCTTCTGTTTCTGCCACGTTTAGGGTAACATTAGAGGAAATAACAGTTAAAGATGGGTATATCTCTGCAGGAGGGGAATACAGGAACCTGCTGTACACCTGACTGCACTCCTTGAGACTTCCTGTTGCCACAGAGCAGATGCCAGGGAAGCTTTCCAATTTGGTTTTCTCCTAGGGTTACATTAAGCAGTGCCGCAAGAGAGCGGACATGTTCACTGAAGAGCAGCTGAAGACAATCTTTGGGAATATTGAGGACATCTACAGGTGCCAGAAGAAATTTGTTAAAGCACTAGAGAAGAAATTTAACAAAGACCACCCACACTTGAGTGAGGTTGGCTCATGCTTCTTGGAATATGTAAGTAACTTTGACTTCATGGGAAAGGGGTAGTTGAGCATGGATTAAGCCAGAAGATTTAGAGATTTATCTGACAGAACTGAAGCTTTCTTTAAAAAGACCCATCCAACCAAACTAAATGCCACCACCCCCCACCCCAGTCCTGTTCAACACTCCCCACTTCCCAAAGAAATATCCTGTAGCTTTTGTGGCTGTGGAAAGAGCATTTTCAAAGCACCTTATCTTCTGAACACTGTAATCCCTGCCAGACCTCGGTACTTCAGGGAAAATATAGGAAGATTCCAAAATGTTGAGCGGGACTGAGTTTGCAGTGATGGCATTTTCAGGTCAGTGCAGGATCAGCTGTGGCTGGTGTGGGCACTGAAAGCATTCAGCTGAGCCCAGGCCAGGATATGTGGGAATGTCTGGGTCTCTCGATGAGCTGCAGGGGCTGAAGCTGCAGCACACCCTGCCTGCCCCCAGCTTTAGGTCTCTGGGCTTGAGAGCCCGGGGAGGATACAAAGCACTGAACAGTTGCAGTGACAGGATACAAATCACCAAACACACACAGAGGAGTCTGTGCTGGGCAGGGCCTGAGGAGCACGGGCAGTAAATGCCTCCCTGTCCCTTGCAGCAAACAGAGTTCCAGATCTACTCCGAGTACTGCAACAACCACCCCAACGCCTGCCTGGAGCTGTCGCGCCTCACCAAGGTGAACAAGTACGTTTACTTCTTCGAGGCCTGCCGCCTGCTGCAGAAGATGATCGACATCTCCCTGGATGGCTTCCTGCTCACCCCCGTGCAGAAAATCTGCAAATACCCCCTGCAGCTGGCCGAGCTGCTCAAGTACACCAACCCCCAGCACAGGTGAGGGGCAGGGAAGGAGCCAGGCTGCTCTCCTGGAAGTGGGCTCGTGCTGAGTCCTGCATGGAGGGCAGCGGCTAACTGCAGCCAACACCACGATTCTTACAGGTTACCTCACAGAAACCAGGGAAAAGAGTATATTTATGTCAAATACGTGATTTTCCACTACAGCAGCACTGAGCTTTACTGTCACAGATGGAGAGTTACAATGTCCACTTTATAATGGCCCTTTTCTATTTTATTTGGCTCATGTAACTGTGATACTAGCACATGCATACTTTGGAGCTATGTGTTTCTGGTAGTGGTGTTGAGAACTTTTCCTCCAAAAGCATTGGTTGAATATATCCCAGAATGTCCATACAGCTACACTGCACCAGTGGGAAGTTGTGCCCTGTAGCAGTCAAGCCATGCACACTTGGTGCCAGCTCCAAAGCCTCCAAATCCATCGCTCACTTTCAGGCTGAAGGCATTGACTTTGGCTAAAATAACTGTCACTTAATTAAGTATCTGAAAACATGAAAAATCTGTATGAAAGTGTTGATAGTGGTCCATTGTGGTTTGACTTAATTTCACCTTCCCAATTGCAGCCCTGGTACTTCCCAGAATGGTTTTAAGCACGCCTTGTTAAATCTCTAAGCATGTTGTCTGAAGCTGACCTCGGAGCAGAAAGCTCCTTAAGGAAGTGCACAGATGTTTTGGGAGTTGCCTTAGAGCCAAGTTGTGCAGCTCAGCTCCTTCCAAGCCGCTCTGAACTCAGCAGAAGTAGCTGGTGGCCACAGATGGTGTGTGGGGGAGGGCAGATCAGCCTCTGTCCTACCCTGCCAGATAAACCATCAGCTCCTGTTTGAAACAAGGCAGCTACTGCTGAATTGCTTCACCTCTGCACCACAGAGCAGTCCCTGCATGGGAACAGCAGCACTGTCAATATGTTGCATTATGTAGCAGAAAGAAAAAGAACCTGGAGGTCCTTCCAGCAATTCGTATTTGCACCTCTGTAGCTAAATTTGATTACTTACCCCCTTCCCTTCCCCAGAGATGGCCTAGACTTGTTACCAGACCATAATCTGTGCCTCAAAACCAGTGAGTGGCTGAGAAGCTGCCACAGGAGCAGGTGTCTGATTCCAGCACAGAACAGCTGGGACTGACTGCAGGTGGAACTCCTGCTTCCATCCCCAGCCCAGTGCCAGGCTGCTCTCCTCTGGAGCGTGGGTGCTGCACCCACGTGCCATTCTGCCAAGCCTAAAGCCTCTGCCCCTCCCCAGGGATTTCAAGGACGTGGAGGCTGCCCTCAATGCCATGAAGAACGTGGCTCGGCTCATCAACGAGAGGAAGCGGCGGCTGGAGAACATCGACAAAATCGCGCAGTGGCAGAGCTCCATAGAGGACTGGGAGGTAGGAGACTTCCCTGCTCAAGGAATTCCACCTTGTTCCTCTTCTGCCCTGCCAGCAGCTTCTCTCTACACTGACATCTCAGTGTCTAGCCCCACCTCAGCTCTCTGCCCATCTCTTGTGGAAAGTCTTATTTTTTATTTAAACAGTTTTGATCTTAGTACCCTGGCTAGGCCAGCTGCCTTTGTATGTTCCCTGGGATTTTTGCTTCTCTGTTTTTCCTTGCAGAATGAAATCAGCATGTAGGGTAGTGAAATCCTATTATTTTTCTCTTGCTCCCATTTTATCTTGAGTGACTTCAAACGCTTAAGATGAGCAGAGTTGCTCCTTAATTCTTAATAAGCCAGGTTATTGTTGCAGAAAGGCAAGTTCTGGCATAGTGACAGAAGAAACCAAGGTTCCCTGTAGACTCATTAAAAAAAAAAAAAAGCTAAATAAAAGAAACAAAATACTAATTTTTTAAATCCTAGACTCAATAAACTCATATTGTCTCCCTGCCCAAGCTTGTCAGGCTAATTTCTTAGCTTCTTGCTTATGTGCCTCCTTTATGTCTGGGATGGAGCAGTTTTCCTGAGCAGACTCCCTGGAAAAGGAGATTTTTAAAAATTGAACACGCTGTTGTTCCAACCAAATTCAGTTCCCATTCCCTGGGTGCCAAGGCACAGTATCTCCCTGATGTGCCAAGGACTGTCCTCCAGCACAGAGGCTCTCTCTCCTTCCCAGATGAGTTCTGTCAGCAGGAATTCAGGCTCCCACTTTCAGATGAGGCTGACACAAACCTGTTCTTTGTCCTGTTCTCAGGGAGAAGATGTCCTAGTCAGAAGCTCAGAACTCATCTATTCTGGGGAATTAGCCAAAATCTCCCACCCTCAAGCCAAGAGCCAACAGAGGATGTTCTTCCTCTTTGATCATCAGCTTGTCTGCTGCAAGAAGGTAACCCCTGAATGCTGGCTACTGCTGTGGTGATGGATTTAAGTGAGCTCCCTCTCCACCCTTTGTTTCCTTAATTCTTCCTGGCCTCGTGTGCTCCTGGCAGAGTCTTCTCTGCAATTCTTTGCAGTCTTTTCTTTGAGGTCCTGGGGTGTTCTGTGCACCTGAGCACAGCAATCAGCTACTGGCCTAATTCTCACAGCAAAAGAGGAGAGCACTGCACTGCTTCTGGGGTTAGCGTGGGGTTATTCTATACAACTCAGTTATGAGTATTGTCACATAAGTTCTTTTAAGTACCTTGTTTTTCAACTGAACTTCCACCTTAGTGTTGTATTCAGAAAAAAACTGCAGATTCAATGAACAGCTGTGAGCCTTGGCAGTCAGTAAGGCCATGCTAACAGCACATGTAAGTCTGTAAGGACAGCTCATTCTGTTTTTCATAAGCTCAGTAATAAAATAAATCTTCCCTCTTGGAGCCAATGGATGGTACCTTCCTCTGGAATTTCAGAACTGAACGTGCCAATTCTTTTTTGCACATTCCATGGCATGCAGGTAACTCCAGGTAACTTAGGCATCAAAATCACTGTTCTCAAAGTTACTTTTCATTGTCAACAAAAAACCAAGAGCTAATTAGTATTTTTTTTTGCTTTTTAACTGGAACTGAAGGATTTGAATGGTGTTTTCTGTCAGAGGCTTAACAAGGGTTTGGGATCATGTGTAGTGCCCAAGCTGCAGGGCAGCAGAGAGGCCCCGGCACAGACACCAGCCTGTCCTGACCCCTCTGCCAGAACAAGCCACCTGCTTCCCAACAGTGCCCCCAGCAGCTCAGCACTCTGCAGTTCCACACTCAGATCCAGCATTCATTGCTTTTCCAGGAGTGCAGGATTCCAGGAAGGTTAAATTGTCCATCCTATCCCAGAAACAGCAACATCTGCTGTGCTCTCTCTTACAGGACCTTCTGCGCAGGGACATCTTGTATTACAAGAGTCGGATCAACATGGATGACATGGAAATACTGGATGTAGAAGATGGGAAAGACAAGGACTTCAATATCAGTGTCAAAAATGCATTTAAGCTGCACTGCAGAGACACTGAGGAAGTTCATTTATTCTGTGCAAAAAAGCCTGAACAGAAGCAGCGCTGGCTGAAGGCATTTGAGAATGAAAGGAGGCAGGTGCAGCTCGACCAGGAGACAGGTATGGAAAGAACAATGCTGGGAGATTGTTGGTTTTTTAATTATTATTATTAATTATTATTATTATTATTATTATTTTTCCATCTTTTTTTACCCATTGGTTAATGCCTGAGGGGTGAAAGGTGGGGAAGCCAGTCCATGCTCCAGGGCACCTCTGGGCTGCTGAATTACACATTCTGAATGAATCTGTGCAATTAAAAAACTGCAAACCACTGCAGTGTGTGCTCAGGGGGGCTGATGTGTCTTAAGGAGTTCAAGCAGGGCTGACAAAATGGTCAGTGCATTACATACAGGGTCCAGAACAGTATAGAACACATTCAGCCAAGGGTTCTCACTGTACAAGAGGGTTTGTGTTGTTCTGTCCAAATCCTTCCTAATTCAGCCTAGTGTGATCTGAAAGATTTCAGCCACCGCTGGCCTGGACTGACTTCTCCCCCCAGTGCAGCAAGGGCTGAGGGGGCAGGCAGCAAACCCTGCATGGGGGGTTTGTGCAGCACAGCACAGGCTGGGGGAGCAGGCTGTGCCCCCCAGCCTCAGCAGTAACTGTGGCCTCTCACCTCAGGCATTTACCTAGCCCTGTCTTCTCCTTAAGTACCAAATGACGACCTGCTGCTCACAGAAATCTGCTTTATCTTGCAGGTTTTTCCATCACAGAGGTGCAGAAAAAGCAGGCAATGCTGAATGCCAGCAAGCAGCACCATGCTGGGAAGCCCAAGGGTGAGTCACACCTGACACAGGAGCACTGTGACAATGGGGGGGGTGGCTCTGTATTTACAAAGCGGCATCAACAAACTCTTGAGAAGGCCAGATGGTGACAATTTGCACTACAATTCCTGCTGGATTCAGATGGCTGGAGTCAGGAGACTGTTCCTAACTCCAGGAAAGACACTGCAAATAATCAACACTCTGCCAAAACCCAGCAGCTTCTGCTCCAAGGCCAGTGCACAGCCTCTCCCTAGGAGCCAGGTTTTCCCAGCAGTAGGGCATTCCCTTTGGCAAAAGGCAAGTTTTTGCACAGAGGGACTGTTCCTGCTGGGCAGTTGTGCCTGTGGAAGATGCTCTGAATCCTGCACCTTGGGCTGAGTGCCAGGGGCAGGCACCATGCTTGAGCAGAGCTCTTCCTTCAACCTGTCAGAGACAAGGACAATTAGCAACAGCCAGGGGAGAGAAGTCAAGCAAAAGAAAGGTTCCTGTGCCCACAGCACTGTTGGCTGAAGACAGCCCTGTTGATGTCACCTTCCCCTTCTCTCTGTTCAGAGGAAGAGGTGTTGCTTGGTTTCCTCTGAACCCACAGAAGCAACCACTTCCTCTTGCTGGTACCAGCCAGCACTTAAAGCCCAGCCACATCTCCTGAAAGAACGCTTGGCTAAATGTCAAAAATGGTGAGAAATAAGATTTGGCTGCAAAGAGGGAAGTTTGGAGGGAGGCCAGACCACTCTAACAGAGCAAAGCCCTTGGGGCACAGCACTGGAGGAGACTGCACAGACCAGTCTTGCCCACCACACAGGCACTGACCATTCCTAGTCAGAAACCCAGCCCAGGGGGTTGGAACAGGCACCAGCAGCACTTGCACAGCAGCTGCTGCTCCCAGCACAGCCAAAAGCACCAGCTAAGTTTCCAGTCGTGAGCTGCAGCTCTCTAGCCCTGCTGTCATGCTGGCAGGACACCTGACAGTTGTGCAGCACATTTCTGGACCTTCCACACGAGCTCTAATCCTAAAAGGCACTGCAGAAAGTAAGGATAAATTAAAGGAAGGGTAACACTAAAACCCAATTCACAGCCCTGCAGCTTTAATGGGGACCGGGGGAGGCGGCAGAGTGGGGGGAAGGAGCCATGTTCAACTAACGTTCTCCCCATCTCCTCCTCCTCCTCCCAGCTGTCACCAGGCCCTACTACGACTTCCTGATGCGGCAGAAGCACCCCACCCTGCCCACCACGCTCCCGCAGCAGCAGGTCTTCATGCTGGCAGAGCCCAAGCGCAAGCCCTCGAACTTCTGGCAGAACATCAGCAGGCTGACGCCCTTCCGGAAATAGGGGCAGCCCCGTGTTTGTGCCTGAGCCCCGCCTGAGAAAGCACTTTATCCTCAGTCCTGGCCGCCGGAGCCCGGGTCATCCGCTCCTGTGTTTACAGAGGATGGCACACGTGCTCCCGCCTTCCCTATTTATTCTGCAGCCCGACTGAGCCGCTGGCTCCGAGGTGAGGAAGCTGCCCGCGGGCGGCGGGGCCCGGAGCCGGCCCCGCGCTGCCCAGCCCGGCAGGCAAAGCTCCAGGAGCGCAGCCGGAGCTGCGGGGCTGCGGCCCGAGGGATTTTGCCCGTCAGCTGTACTCGGACTCCTCCTTGTCGCCGTGCCCACCGCTGCCGGCCCGCAGCTGTCACAGGGAGGGCAGCTGAGGGACCCGCCGGTCCCGCGGCCGCGCTCAGAACAACACTTCAGAGGCCACGATGAGGAGGGATGAGCCCCTCTGCTCTGCCCAGCCCCAGGCCCTGCATTTCTCAGAGCTATGATCCTCCTCCACGTGTCCAACTCACTCAGCAGCCTCTGCAGGCGCTCAGCCAGTGCACAGTGAGTGCTGCACTGTGACCTCCTCCCTCCCTGTAGTCCAACACCTCCGGTGAACAGTGTCCCACATTAAACTGTGCCAACCTGCAGCACCAGTCAAGTCGAAGAATCTCTCTAGTGGGCTTGAGTTACACAAGTTAGAGAAAAACGTGCCTAATTAATACCATACTCAATTCTTTAGATTCTCGTCTCTCCATCATTCTGCCATATTTCCTGGCCAATGAAAATGCTCATTGTTTGTAATGTGTTTATTTATGGTAAAAACCAGAACCGTGTATTTTGTAAGTCTGTAATTGTTCTTGTCAGATGTTGTTAACTTGATGCCTGTTTTGTCTGTTTAATTTTTCTTTTTTTTTCTTTTTTTTTTAAAGAAAGGTCAATATTTGCAAACCTAGCTCCCAGAAGTCAGAGTCTGCTGTTCAACTCTGCAACGTCATTGTTATGCAAACTCCCACAGACCCACAAATTCAAGGAGTGTTACTGCCACTTTTAAAAATGGAAAACCACTTTATAAGGGCCTAAATTTGGCATAAAGAGCCTCACTTTAAGTACCCAAGTTTCAAATGGTGGCCAAAAAGAATGAATTTAAACCTTGGTTAGCAAAAAGAACGATTTGCCTTACCATAGTGAGAGTTAGAAGCCATACTGACTGAATTCCCTAGATTAGGAGACATCCTGTGACAGTGGAAGGAAGACACCAGCTCATTCCAACTCAAGTGTGAGTGAGCACTAACTGTCTGCAGAGCTCAGAAATCCAGTGTTTGTTGATGCTGTAGCTGACCAAAGTCTGGTCATCCAGCGATATCTGAATTCAGTAGCATGTACAAAGTCCTTCTTGCACTATATCTTCCCCCCAGACCAGGGGCAACATTTAATTTCATAAAGAAACTTGTAAAAGTGACTCTCAGCCTGTGTTTGTCTCCAGCCCGTCTATCTGTGTGAAGCTGTTTCTTTTCCAAGTCACTGTGGGGATTGTGCTTTTGCAGCTCCACTGGGGCCATGCCAGAAGGTGACCTCAGAGCAGCCACCCCACGGAGGGGACACGGGGACCTCACCAGAGGGGTCACTCCCTGCTCTGGGGAGGACACTGGGGCAATGCTGGGGGGGAGGAGGAGATAAAAGGGGGAAAAAAAAAATCACTCTCTAAGAAGCCACTGAGGTCAGGCAGCTACAGCAGTACTAGCACAATACACACAGACACCAAGAGACATGGGGACACTGGGAAACACCCAGAGACACACGTGGCCCAGCAGCCACACTGAGGCACTGCCAGGTGTGTACAGACACCCACAGAGACAGACAGACACCCACAGGGGAGATGGTGACCAAGAGAGCTGACACATAGACACGCACAGACAGATGCAGCCAGCAACACTCAGCAACAGAAGGCAATTGTCATTTCTGTGTTTACCCTAAGTGTCTGCACCCTCCTTTCCTTATCCATGGCATGTTTGTTTTGATTGGCCAGGAAGAAAAGCTGTTGGCAGTAATATGATCAATTTTCTGAACGTATCATCAGCTTTGTGGTAAGTGAAGGGGGTAGAGGGGCAGAGGACAATGCCCTCCCCAGCACAGACACAGGATCACACCCCACACCCCCCAGTGAGCACCACCAGCTGTGACAATGCACCAGGTTGCTCTCAGTCTTGTCCAGTTGCTATCCGGGAACACTCAAGGATGGAGATTCTCCTAAAACCTCTTCATATCCCTTCTCAAAACCACTCTGTCCCCAGTGTGAAGGAAGTGCTGACATCTATTCAAAGCTCCCCTTGCTGCAATGTCTGATCTGGTTTTAGGCAGAATGTTATTTAATATTCCTCAGCTTTACATCTACAATGAAGCCACTCTGGTAGAAATCCTGACATCTCCCAAGGGAAATCGGGTGACAGTGGCACAGGACCCTGGAGTGCAGCAGCTGTGAAGTGCAACAGCCCTGCTCCTGCCCTCCTTCCTCTGCTAAAACACACAAGGACTGGCTATTATTAATTACCTGTGTAGCAATACTCTGAACAGTAAATATGCATGGAGTGGTTAAAATAATCACAGCATTTATCAGCTCTTCCAGAACTGGCTTCATCTCTGACCAGTGCACACAAAGGATTTACAGAGACACTTTTTTTACAGAAATTTCTGAAGTGCCAAACCAGACTTGTCCAGCCAGAGAGATCATCCCAGTTAATGGACAGTTCATCACTTCTGGAAGAATTCTAGTCTCCACTTGGCTGTCAGTACTCTTTGTAGTAAGAGTCCTCAGCTGGGATTCTAGTCTTGCACACCACATTTGGAGCTAGGATCCAATCCCCTATGCAAGACTGAAATCAGGTAAAAAAAGCTGATCACAGAAAATGGTGGAGTTACAGCAACACAGAAAACAGGTAAGGCTCAAACCCATAAAGCCACTGTGCTCAACACACCCACCCCACAGACTGCTGTGAAGAGGATTTCATCACCAAATACCATCCTTTGTCTGATACCCAGCACCACTGCCCGATCCTCACCATAACCCTCAGTGTTTCCAAACAAACTGTCACAGACCACGTGCAATCTCCTTAGGTTTTAAGTGATTAGACATTCAAAAGTCATCTCATCCCCCAAGTTACTCATTAAAAAGTGTACTTGTGTGTGAGATGGTAACAGATTAACCAAGCCCAGGTGTCCCTCCTGCTCCCCCTGGCACCTGGATCTGGGCTGGAGTGACTGCCACTGTTCTGCAATGGCCAGTGCCAGGGTGAACGTGTGCAGGCCTGGGGTGTGCACAGGGAGCACATCCCAAGGGCATCAGCCAAATTTGTGACAATGGCGTTTCTGGCTGGTCAAGTACAGCCTCTGACAAGCTCTCTGAGCTAAATGGATGAGACTATTGTGCCAGTTCCACAAGAAGTGTCCATGTGGAACATGAAGAATCAGAGCTGTGAGACATCAGCATATCCTTTCCTCTGGAGCTGAACCTTCAACAGGGGCCAGAAATGCAGATTTGTGTACAAAACAAACTGAAGCTCCTGATGTGAGTTTGAACAACACCAATCCTTCTGGATTTTAGGGAAGAACCAGCTGAGCTGCTCAGAAAAACAGTCCTGCATTGAGTTACATAAAGAGGACAAAGAGATTGAGTCAGGGGTGGTTTGGGGTTCTTTTTAGGGGGTTTGGCTATATCTGTTCCTCTCCTTCTGTAGCTTTACATTCAGGAAGCTTCTTGTAAAAACAGCCATGTTTCTTAATGACCTAAAACTGCCCAGATTTCATTTGGTCAAATAAAACACAGAATTATGTAAAACAAATAATGTAGAATTATGTAAAGCTGCTAAATAATGTAGTTTCTGCTCTGACCAAAAAAAAAAAAAAATCTCTATTTTGGACTATTAGTTTAGAATATCTGATTCAGACACTGTGGGTGTATACACTGTTTAAGTTCTAATAGCATCAAAACCAGCACAAACTGTCTTTGTGCTAACTCAAAGTAAGAATTAGGTCAGTTCCCATGGAGAGAGAAGTTCCCTCAAAGCAGCCTTTAACATCTTTCCTGTTCTGTCCATTCCTTGAAGTGGGGTGTCAGCTGGGGAGGAACCCCATCTGTGTCCAGCAGAGTCCTTGGCCTCACCAAGTCCATGGCAGGAGATTGCCACTGAGCAGGACACTGCTCTGCAAAGCCTGCACAGCCTCTGTCACCCAGGAGCCAACCACCTGCACCTGGGTGTCCCAACAGCTTCCCAATAACACCTGAAAATCTTTTTTCACTGCCACCAACAGGGATAACTCAGAATCAAGGCACCTGTGGGTAACAAAAGAATCTCAGCTCCAGACCGAGAACGCTTCATTTCCTGGGATGCCAGAATGACAGAGATTAGCTTTTTTTAAATAAAAAGGGCTTTCACCTGATGTGTCAAAATATCAGGCTGTGCTCCTCCAGATTTACTGCAGTGGAAGCACATCTTCACGTTAACAGCATCATTCAAGAAGTCTGTGGCAAGACTGGTTTGCAACTCTCAGTCTTTGGAACAAGGACTGCACCACTCACCACCCAGACTCTGGAGCTGTGGGACAGCATCCAGCAAGTGCTGATTTCTTCTTTATGGTTAGTACTTCAACTGTTTTAATTCTCCTGCCAAGCTTCACCACATACCTGCTCCTGAGGGTTACGGGCATTGCAAAGCCCACCTGGACAGTGAATATGGTAGAACAGTAACTCCTAAAGCTTTAAGGGGGGAACTATTCCCACCTCATTCAACTGCTGGAGCCTCAGCCTGTGCCTGCTGCTACTCACATGCTCTACCAAAGTGGGCAAGACTCGCCACTGCTGCTGGCATCAGCACTGGTACAACCCAAAATATCAACCAGAATGTCCTGTACCAGCCTACCAGCAGAAACTCCCTGACCCACAGCTCCCAGCCTAAGCAAAGCTGCAGGGTCAGGCCTTCAGGTAAATAATGGCTTAAAGAATAGGAACTTTGATGGTGGATAAAAATTAACTGAAAGAAATGGAAGCATTTTCAGCTGATTTTAACCTCCTGAAGACACAGTGGTGCTCCTTCAGTTGGACAGTGTGGGGAGGGAATCAACGCTCCAGGCTGCAGTGTGAGCTGGCAGCAGACAGCAATGCCTCTGCACGCCCTGCCAGTGCTGTGCTGTGCAGGCACCTCCTTTCCAGCACAGCCACACAGCTGCAGGCTCTGCAGAAGCCTAAGGGTGCTCCCTCCCAGCCACACAGCAACCCCAGCCTGCCCTGCCTTGCCATCAACATCTCCCAGCTCATTTCTCCCGTGTCTCTCACACATTTCCCTAACAAGCCACAGGACCAAAATCCCATGGCTTTGGCAGTGCTGGCACTTCTAGGAAAAATGCAGGCTGCTTGCTCTTTTTGCTTAACACTCCTGTCATCTTTCCACCTGCCACAACACCCCTCCTCTCTGCACGCCCTGAGCTTCTCTTTTGCACAAGTTTGCTACCAAAGCAGCTCCCTGTTTCACAGCCTGTGCAAATGAAATACCTGTGGTACTTACCTCTGAGCTGTGTACCTTTGTGTGTGACTGCCTACATTTACAGTTGTGAGATGGGAAATAAACAAGCTATTAACTTTAAGTCTTGTATAATTCTGTAATCCTCCCTAAAGCATTAGCTACTGACTGTACAGCAGCTGTGTAACAGCATTCTGCTTAGTTGTTCCTTCTATCCTTCCACACCTAGTTCTTTCCCTTTTCTCCACCCATTACCCAGGTTTGATAATAATTTGCGGCTTTTTCCTTTTACCTCCAGTAACCTGAAATAATATACTTGCTATCTAAAACACACCATCAAGAAAAACCTTATCCCCAAATACAGCCACGTGTTCACTGAAGCAGAGGGAACTGCCTTTGAGCTCAGCTGGGAACTTCACAGGATTACAATTCTTACAAGGCTGGCAAAAGGTGTGTTCCCCTTCCCCTTTCTGAAGCCTCAATTTCTCCACATATTTTACCTTTCTTCCCCGGAAAAGAAAAAGCTATCGTAAAACACTAAAAATTAGATTACTATAGCCCAGAAATGAAGGTCCATTTAAGTGGTAATTTAAGATGACAGCTGAGCTGCTCAGTGTTGAATTTTCTGTCATGTTTGTATTGGAAGGATCTCTCAGCCCACCAAGAACTACAGCTGGGGGGATCCTTGTACCCACAAGGCTCAACAGCCTCCCCTCCACATCTGCAATTCTCCCTGTGGCACAACCCAGCTTCCCACAGCTGCCAAAGACTTTTGGCTGCAGTTTAAAAATAAACATTAAAAAACGAAAGTCATCACATGGCCTCCATTCTATTCTGGAAGATTAAGACAGGATAGCTAATAGCCTGATGGATACTGAAATAAAATCCTGGAGCGCACTTAGCCTCCTACACACGGGTCAGACATTTTATCCATCCCGTTCAGCAACGCTGACATTTCCTACACAAAATATTTCCTATCTAAATAATAATGAGTACATCATTCCTGATTCCAAGAGAGCTCACCAATGAAACTATTTCTGTTACCTGACTTTGTTTATAGCAAGCCATAGAGTTTGGAGTCCAAAGCAAGATGTTATAGACAGCAAATTTTGGTTTTGCCCATAATTAGTTACAGGAAAACTTGAACCTCAGAATTTCTTGCCTGATTTCTACCAATCACTGACTGAGCAGACACTTTCCTGGAAGAGGCTCTGGCTGTTGTCAGGTGTTCAAAGCTGCCCCTAAATGAGGGAGCTCTTTCTAAGGCACCTGACCTCCACAGCAGCTGACCAACAGCCACAGTCAGTGAGAGGAGGGTAACACAATAATTACTGTGCCACTGCAAAACCAATCTGGCAAGAGGGAAAAGTCACACCATTACTGACACACCATTTTGGCAGTTCCATGGACACATTTAGAACCACCATGAAAGAAACTCTTATCTAGAGACTTAAGAGTTCAGTACCACGTCCTTACAGGTGCTGAATACAGGGCAAGGTCATGTTTCACAGCAACAGACTCCCAGGAGAACAGCTACATCAGAATCCCTCTAGCCCGAGAGCCATCAGCACCATTCTCAAGAACAGCTCTTCCCTTTATAGCATCCCAGATTTCAGCAACCCACTGCCTGAGGATTATGAATTTTCATCAGCTGCAGTGCTATGCAAAAAACACTCCCAAACCTATCTACCTGTAACATGAAAGCAATCCCAGGATAACTGACCAACAATTACCTTCAGGTAAAACACACCGAAAAAAAAAAATCTGTCCATGGTATCCCTTGTGCTCAGATACAATTTTAGAAGCTCAACTACTTAAAACTACCTGCAGCAATAATCCTGACAATGAAACACTATTCCTGCAGATTGATGCAGTCACGTTGCATCTTCCTCTTCCACATGTGTTCTTTCTACCAGAAGGTTACCAGGTAAGTTATTGTTATTTTTGGAGACCTACAATAAATGAAAATAGCCAGTTAGTTCAAGTAGCTTAGTTGTTCCCCCAGAGCTTTACAAACACCCACACACTAAAGAAATAGGATAATTACCCACACTTCACACCTACTCTGCTCTTTTCCTTCTGGGGATGCTCAAGACATTGATTTATAACAGCTTTCTGCTCAGGGCTGTCACCTCTCCAATCAAACAGCATGGGTTCGGTATGAAGCAAATGCTGAAGTACTGTCAAATTTTACATCTGTTCCATTTCCTTTGTTTTAAGCTATAAAACAAAACCTTTCAAATCCCAGGAAATGTCTCAAAAGGGAACAAGGCACAGTTGAACATCTTTACCAAAGTCTCAGGACAACTAAGGGCAGCTTATTCCCCACTGGGGAGCCTTTGCCACTGTGCTCTGTTAGGCATCGAGAAACCTTACTGAGCAAAGTCTCTCATCCCATTTCAACATTTTGCTTTGCTTCCATCAATCACCAGACTCCATCAGCTTGAAGAGTTTAAATGCACCACACTGTTCTCCAGCACAGAATGTTTTCTGGAAGGATGTCACCAAAGACAGTAGGAAAAAAAACCACAATAAGCAACACAAGTCAATCTTTATTGAAAACTGAAGTATTAATACATAACAATTCTTGTTACAATAAACGTGCTTTTAAGAATTTAAACTTGAGCTCATCTACTCATTGAATTGCATAAAAAATAAAAAAAGTATGAATTTTCACAATTGAACTGGCTCAGAATGGAATCTCCACTCTTTGTGTTGATGCAATAGTTCAATGAAGGAGTGAGTGATGCCTTAAAACTTATTCTGGAAGACAACATTGACCTAAACTTAAAAAAAAAAAGTACCAATACAACTGTTCCTAAGACAGTTTTAAAAAAAGTCATAAAAAGGAAACCTGTGTCTATTTCATAACAAACATGGAGAACTATTACTGGGGCCTCTTGTACTTCCATTGCATGCACTCACTTTTTTAGATCTTAAGACAGGAGGGCAGCCAATAATAGCATTACAATTAAAAAAACCCGCTAACAAATCCCTTCTACTTAAAAGAAGTCTGTACAGCAGCCAGCTAAAAAAGCTTTCCCAGTTTGCCTGCTAAGTGCCCAAAAATCACAACCAGTTTAGAAAAGTCATGTTCATTTTCTTGATGTTGAAACTTCAGGGCCCATAAATTGCCTAGATTTAAAAATCACAAGTGGACCCTTACTATATGTGAAATTCAGATGTTTCAGTGTTATATGCAACCTGCACAAAAGTTTCTTGTCCCCACTGTTCCCCTTCCCTCTCTGGTGCCCACAGGACACCCTGCCTGCCTTCAGCACCCCGGGCAGAGGCTCCAGGCTGCCCAGAGCCCTCCCAGCAGATGGGAAGCAGCTCAGCCCTGGGCCAGCCCTGCACAAAGTGCTGACCCTGCTGCAGGTGCTCCTGCCCTGTGGCATCTCACCTCCTCACCTGAGGGGCTCCGCAGGAAGCCCAGAGCTGACACAACACCGGATCAGAAACTGACACTTGTTAATGAGAACCATGTGAGCGAGCTGAAATCACCAGGGCTGTGACAGCCTTCCCAGAGGCTGGCTCACAGGGCGGAGGAACCTGCCTGCACTGACAGCAGCTGGAGAGCCTGGGGCTGTTTGCTAAGGAGCACTGCACAAACACAGCCTGGGCAGCCTCCAGCTGAAGCATCGCTATTGCTCACGCTCCTAAGGTGGGAGGTTTCACACTCACGGGAGTCACCACTCCTGCCATGAGCTTGACCCCAGAGTTAGGTGGTGGTGTCAGGCTGATGTGCTTACCTATTTGAGCAAAACCCAAATGAACGGTGTGGAACACTGTGCTGAAGCACTGGGAGTGGCTCCAAGCCAGTGCTTTGCCTCACCAGCCCAGGAGCAGTGAAGGCAGAACACTCCACGGAGAGCAGCCAGTACCCTGGTGTACAGCCCTGTCCCATCAGCTCTCCTGCCAACACCAGGACACGCTGCTGCTGATGGCTGGTGGTTAGCTCTCTTGTTCAGTTAGCTCTTTTCAGTGGATGGAGCAATACAAGGAAGAACTTCAACTAAAATAAAGGACTCTTTTCCACCTACTGCTGCATCTAAGCATTTACCTTGCATAGTACACTCAGCACTCCTGCACGTCTCCTACAAACTCCCAACAGGAGAGGGTTACCACGAGCATAAGCAACATCCAGTAGTAGGTTGTCTCTTCTCCTTCCTAGTGCTTAGTTCACCACCACCACCACACTGACTAGGGCTATGTGTTTTTGGTGCCAATTATTAGCCATTTTTCTTTCGCTGCTGCTACATTTAGAAGACATTTTCATCAGCTGTTACTGACATAGGGAATACCTTGGTTTTTAAAAAATATTTTATCTAGACGCAACACCTGAAATTTGAATTTAAAAAAAAAAATTCTTGGACTTCTCTTTGTTATTGCTGCAACAGTTATTTTCAGTTCCAGGTTTATAGTAGTACTTTTTTTTTTTAATCATATAAAGCTGCCATAAAAGATTTCTTTTTTTAAAGAGAAGCTTGATCTGAAATGTCTCTACTGCACTAGCTCTTTTCATTTGCTGAGGAGCTTCAGTGCAAACACATACTGCGTTTTCATTTATAAAGGAATTCTAAATAGGGAATGTTATATAAAAAGCAGGAGAGAATGTTTCATAAGACCCTCACTGTGTAAACGCCTATTTAATGATGTACAGTTTCCCCCACTGCAGTTTTATATCCATGCTTTCTACTATTTGCAACAAAATACCATTAAGATAGTTATATATACACATATTCCCCCGTCCCCCTGCACTGTGCTTTTGGTTACTTTTCAGAACAACTCCTGGAGACAAGCTCCAGCCTCCCAGTAGGACCAGAATTGCTCAGGACTGGGAGGTGCAGTACCTCTGAAAAAGGTACAGTTTCTCCCTCCTGGATGAATCCCATAATGCAACTTAGAAAAAAAAGTGCTCAAGTAAGTGAGACTGCCTAAGTGTTATGGAATACTACACCGAGACCAATTCCAAGATGACATTTAGGAAAGTTAAGAGCAAATATATAGGAAGTTATATTAATTCCTTAACTATTTCTCTATTGCAGCATTCATGGAAGTTCTCTCCTATGACTTTAGTTCATGGTGATGAGACAGGAGACAGCCAAACTTCCACAGCTCCTCCCCAGCACAGCAGTGCTCCAGCCCTCAGCTCCTGGTCAGAGCCACGCTCAGGACGAGCCCTGAGCTGGTGCTCTCACCTGCCTGACCACAGCTGCAAATCTAACACCACATGGAATTGTTACACACACTGAACAAAGCAGTACAGATTCAACTAAGTTTGTCTGGGATAATCTTCTGCTCCATATAAAAACATATGGAATCCCTAAGCTGCAGTAAGTGCTCATGAGTAAGGTTGAAAGTACTTATTCCAACAACATAGTTATGTTCAAGGCATTAGAAATAAGGGGGCCATCCACTGACAGTGATTCATGCAAAATAAACCTAAACTTTATTAAAAAAAAAAAAAAAGGGTACAAAATACAGAGAGTGCTTACTGTAAAAAATAAAGTTACTGAAGGCTCTAACCACCAATGGGGTATGAAGGTACACAAGCCTCTCACCAGGGCAGAGTACTGGGATGGCAGCACTAAATCAGCACTGATGCTATCCCAAATCAGCTGCCAAACCTGTACAGGAGCAGAACACCCCAAAACAAAGCATAACTAAGATACACAACTTCAAAAAACTTAATTCTGAATGGAAGGTAACCTACGAGAACAAGACAGCCTGATATACCTCTGTGTAAATGCTTAAAAGGGAACAACATTTTATATCCATTTACTGCATAATTTATTGCAGGCAGAATGTATAAAAAAAAATTGCATCTTTCTGGAATTGTAAATCAAGCAGGTTTAAGAAGAACCTCGGTTTTAATGTGCAATATTCAAATTTAAAAATTTAAAATCTCCCCCATAACAATTTTGGTATACAAATGGGTTCCAAGGCTAGCCCTTTATCCCCACAGCATTTGCTTTGAGGTACTTTAAAAATTGAAGTTGCAAGAAAGACTATCACAAATGACTCATTGCAATGAAATGCTAATCTGCAGTCGAGTCTTATTTTACGTGCTTCCAAGTGCAATTTAGGAAGTAAAAAAAAAGAAAATACTAAGAAAACACATCAAAAGGCTGTAACCAACAAATGGCTCCTACTTCAATTACAAATATTTTCATGAGAAAAAAAAAACCAAAAGAGAAACTGCTATTTAAACCCTCTATATTCTGGCAGCCCTACTACAGAGTATCCATAGTCCATACTGCAAGTAGGTAATAAGGAAATTGTGTTAAAATGATTTGTTCCCCTTTAACATACTCATCAGGCACACAAGCTTTCCTCAGAATAACATGCAGCTGAACTCTGTTGCAGAAAGCCCTTGCACTTCTGAAGTTTCTGGAAAGCAAGCTGGATCAACTGCACATACATTTTCAACTGACTACAACATTCTTTAAGAAAAACAGCACGAATTTGCTCAACTGAGAACTAAAAGGAAGTGTTTTTCTATCAGTCTGTGTGGCAGTCTCACTTTGACACATCTTGCATTATCTGAAAGATAGTATTGGACAGATCTCCCCAGGACATGCTACTCATTCTGCAGGTGGTATCACCTCCTACTATTCCTAAGAGCCAGTTTTGCCTCAAGGAAGTTTGCCTTATTTACTGGCACACACAGCATCACCTTTGTCATTTCATTCTGATCCTTAAGAACATCTGTATAACACTGATTCCATACAATGAAAATGAAAAGGTATGAAGTAAACTAATGGTGTGTGGGATGTCTACAGCTTGTCTGACTCATTTTCCAGTCACTCCAATTTATTAGCTGAATTGGAAAAGAACACATCACTTAAACAAAAATATGCCCCTTTTAAACTGGCAACTCCATCAACCTGAAACAGGCTGAAGCACTCATCTAATGTATGGTATGGTATCCTAGAAAGAAACTCGCTTTCATGATTCTACCTTGTCAGACCCTGCATACATTACAACAGTGCATTAGTGATACAAGTTGTAAAATACTTCTCGGTTCCTTTGGATTTGCATATGATGGTTTTTGCATCAGTCACTGCAGGTAGATTGAGCAAGCTTTGTTTTTGTGTTTTAACATGCATTCAACTAGATATGGATCAGAATAAATTTATACTCCCTTTTTATCATTATAATTAGCTAAAAAATTGCAAGACAGTCCACAAAACAGGATTTGCTTTAAGACTAACTGCTGGAGTTCCAAGATGTAAGATATGCAGCACTGGAAAATCTTCAGTGATCAGGAATTAGTAGTGTTTAGCCAAGTGTTGAAAGCATTCAGAAGGAAAGTCCTGGTTGGAGGCATGAGGGCTTCAGCACCAACTTTTAAACCTCAATTTCTTGATTGCATATCTCCCATCTTTAAACCTACATTAAGAGGGGAAAAGAGTGGGAAACACTCTCAATTAGGTGAAATACTAATTGAGTGTGGCAGAACACACTAACATTGCATGCACCACATACACAACAAATGCTAAGTGTTACATAATGTTACCCTAGCACTTATCCTGCCTCCTGACATGTTCTGGGGTAAGAACACACTACATGGACTTGCTCTTGTCATGTCCAGACCAGCTTTGTCAGCACCACTGCTGTTTTTCATGTAGAAGATGCAATATTAAGAAGGTATTTTGTGCTAAATTTAATTACCAGCAGTCATGAGTTTATTCCCAGAGTAATTTTCACTCGTTATATTCATGTAATGTGAGACTCTTGGCTGAAATACTTCATGAGAAACATTTCAGATCTGCAGACAGCTCTGCAGCATCACAGCAAGATGAGAAATGGCTGCTACATTACTAACTCAAAGGGAATGGTCACCTGCAGTCTCAGAACTCTGTACTTCTAACTGCTGAAACAGAAGTCCAGAGAAAGTTAAAACAAATTTAACTTTTGTCATAAGCTAAATGGACTAAAAGTGAAAATTTCAAGTTCAGTTGGTCTGACAAGTCATTATTTCAAATGAAGTCTGTTTTCAACTGACGCTAAAAACAACCAAACAAACCAGAAATTAAGTGGGTATCACAAAAACATTACTCCTTGTGTCAATCTGATACAGATTACATCCCCAACATCCATCCCCCTTCATAGCAGATTTCAAAATGAAATTCCTTTTCTTGAAATCTACAATCTAAATTTTGGTTCACATTAAAAATGCTTTTTCCACACTGACTGCATGATACTTACCTGAAACAGAGTGAATATAAGAAATTATCTCAAGGTACTCCATTTCATCAGCTTGTGAGGAACATTCACCCTCTGAGCAAGGCAAAACACCTTGCCTACATATTTAGCCAATCACAGATAATTTGACTTCAAAGTCAAATACATTCATTCAGGAATCACAGTACTGCTGAATTCAACAATTACCAGTGATTCCAAAATACTGAATATATTTAATTCCAGATGTATTTTAGTAAGGTCAACTTAAGGCTCATTCTTTCATATTTAACAATCACACATCATGAAAATGATTCATGACTTGTGAAGAGACAGACTACTCAAGAAACCCCAGCAGGATTTTTGAGTATTCCCACTCAACTGGAATACTGCAGAAGCAGCCCCCATTGCTTACCACCTGCAAAATGTCCCCAAAAGGACCTGAAATGCTGTTGTTTGTGAGAAAGGTTAACTGCTTTCAATGCAACTTACACTGACTGCCAGGATGATCACCACTGTGGGGGCACATAACTATAGGTTGGTGTTCCTGGAGCCCGATACGTGGGCATAGTGACTGGATGAGGGGCTACTGGAGTTGGGGAATGAGTTGTCAACAAAGTACCTGGAATGAAGAGAACAGTTTTTCAGTAAGAAAAAATTCCAGTAGAGAGGATTAAAAAAAAAACCCCAAACCCCCCCCAACAAAAAAACCCCACAAACAGAACAAAAAAAAAAAAAAGGAGGGGGGAGAAAAAACCAATAATTTTAAAGACAGTTATAACTTGCCCATCTTCAAAATCACCAGTATTGTTTTGCACTCCAGTCTCAATCTTGTTCAAACCTTTATGCCACTTTTTGGGGCCATTTTAGCCCAGTGGATGTTTGGGCCAATGCATACAAAGATAGTTATCACTCAAAAATATCTCTAGCAGAAACCCTGCAACATAAGCAACTCTCCCCACAGCAGGCTTTACATGCCATTAAGAATATTTGATGGCAGAGATAACTTGACTGATAACTCAGAACAAATTAGCTCTTGTTTACATTATTACAGATAGGCTTTTCCCCCACGAATGAAGCTCTAATTAGTTAGCTCAGTTTGTGACACCTAACCCCTCTAGTTTTGAGATTTCTCAAATTAAACTATAACTTTGACAGGACAGAAACCAGACAAACTTATGGCTCTTGTGTTTTTGATTTCTAAATTAGCATCCCTTGAGAGAATGTGGACTATTCTTTTTAGTTAACATTCTGTGAGTAACAAAGCACGACACCCCCTCAGCAAACACTCACAGATGACACTGAAGTATTGGTTAAACACCATTCTTCCCAAAACACTACCACCAAAAGACTGTGGCAACAGGAAGGAGACATCCCCAACCATTTCCCAGGACACAGGGGACCTGCAGGTAGTACAAACACATGAAGTGTTGTATCTCAAGACACGGAGGGTCTGTGATACGTGGGGTGAGCCCAGAACACTGCATTTTCCTCAGCTCTTAGAGGTTGCTGCTTTCAACTGACAGAGAAATGCATTGTGAGGAGGAAGTCACACTCTTGACACTGGTATGAGGAGAAACAAAGGGTGCCAGAGTGATATTCTATACAGATATGAAGAAAAGCTGCTGTCCCATAACACTAACTCTGAAAAGAGGATGTGGTACCTCCATCCTTAGAAGTGATCAAGGTACTGCTGAACAAGAACAAATCCTGACTTGGCAGGACTCACTCAGAACACACACGACCTGCACAAGTCCTTCTGAACTGACACTGCTGTGATTCTGCCAAGTGCACCTGTGGCATCACGTTTTGTGACCCAGCTGTGCTCCCCCCAGGCTCCGAGGGGTTGAGGAAAAGGCCTGGCTGTGAGTGCACCCACCTGCTGACATTGCCATGGTTGTCCCAGCCACCATGCCCATGGTGACCCCGTTCCCCCGGGGCGGCGGGATCGGAGCAGGGTACATGGTTGCTGGCATTCCATTGGGCTGCACGACTGTGGTGTGGTGGATTACGTGGGGTGGTGCTGCATACAAAGGCTGTGTGTAGTAAGTGCCTTGCTGTTGGAGAGAAAAACAGCACGACAAGTAATTACAGTGTATCTGCTGGGGAAGAGAAAGGATGGCTTCTTTCACAAATGTATCATAAAATAAAAGTATTATTCGAAATGCAACGAATTTACAGAGCAGAAGCTGAAACATTTATTGTAACTACAACAGTTGTGTTTCACTCACAATTTAACGTTTTATCCCTTTTTCAGGCCTTTAGGACAGCATGTAAAGTAGGGGCCTTTGTAGATGCTGACTGTACCTTTGACAATAAGGGCTCATTGGTCATTCATTCCCTTCCTTTTGATCCTTTTCATACATTAATCCATGACAGAACTTCTCCTTCTTTCACAGCTTTTTAGTCAGTTGCTTTTAGTAAAATAATCCTAAGTTTTTGGCAAATCCAAGTACACCAAGTAGACTGAATAAGACTTGTTACATGCTTATTAATCCTCTTCAGCTACTTCAGCTTACATGCCAGGTGAGTTCCCACTGAGTAAAGAAGGCCAACCTTTCCCTAAAGTATCATATTTACTGAAGTGTCTTAATTCTATCCTTTGTAATAGTTTTCAACATCTTCCCTAGCATGAGACGTGGTAAATCCCTGAAATTACAACAGAAACTTCAAACTTTGTAACAGAAATTATGGCAATTTTTGACAAAACAAAAATCAGGATATTGGCAGTTACAGGATCCAGCATGTTTTGATAACTGCTGAATTTGGTGTCTCTTCAAAGAGAGAACACATCACCAGTAAGTGCTGAGCAACTCTCATTACAAGAGAGGATGTAAAACTGCGCACACACTAAATCACCGTATTAAGCATTCTTACAGCAGGCAGCTAAAAATTCTCTGCATGCACAAAGAAGTGAATGAGATGAAAAGTTAAAGAGTTCCCAGAGACATTACAGGGAGCACAGAGATGCCCACAGAGGCATTCTGTGGCTCTGGCCAGTACCTGTGCATATGGGTTCTGCTGGGGGTAGGCACTTCGGACTGGGTACACAGCAGTCTGGTAGGGGTTGGGTGACGACGAGTACGGCGGCACTGCCCCACTGGTGGGTGAACAGGACACCTTGTAGGGGGTGCCTGGCGTGTAACCTGCAACAACAGGAACCCTGCATCAACACCCAGCAGCACGCTGCTGCCCAAAGGCAGGTGCAACAGCCTCCAGATTCCCCAACTCCAGGAGCTTCATGGGAGTACTTCGGCATTTAGTCCCAATATCCAAGCAAAAGGTCTGCAATTTACCCTTTACTGGCAGCAGTCTGGAAATAGCATTTGTGTCAACTAAGCAGGAACAGGTAACTGTATGCTTGCACAATTTATTTTTCCAGTCTACGGATATGAGGTAAAAAGTTTAAAAAGTTCATTTTCATGATAACACATCAAATACCAGGACTTGGCACATCAGGCAGCACCCCTGCACAGGAAGACCTGGCACATGTGTCAGTCAATTCTCCTCACACCCCAAATCCTACTGGCAGACACAGTAGCAGTCAACTAACCTGCTGTAGGAAATGATACAGCACAAGAGCAAGAACTTAACAGACAGAATCATCTAAAGACCTCATGATCGGTTTTCAGAGAAAAGAGAAAATCTGCAACCTCCACTTCAACTTACCTTTATTTCTATTTGTTTTCTGGCATTTTCTGAACTGGCTAAAATAAACATGAATGCTGTACCTTTAAAACACAAACACTTCAAAGTTCAGTGCAACTGCAAATTCGACTTGGAAGGAACTTTAAGATCCTTAAATCTTTTTCAATATTATCTGTGTAGACATATCCCTAAACATCACTTGAGAATTGTTTTTATACTACAGTAAGACTTCAGATGCCATCTGAAAGTGGCTGGCATTCCTATTACAAGGCCCCCCAAAACAGCCTGCCTTTGTAAATGTTTGGAACTGTTGAATTTTTACAGGATAAGTGGCAACTGCTTATTCAGACCCTGCCCAAAGACAGATTTTCCATAATTTCTCCAGCCCTCATCAGACAAGGTCTCAGGGTCAGAACTAGGGCTTGAAGAGGATTGTGATATATACATACATATTTATTTATTTATAATGTTTGTGTGTGGTACACTCCCACGATTATTCTGTGGCAAGAGTGGGAATATGAACACCTCAGCAGCAGCATCCATCAGCAGTAACCTTCACAATAGCAAACAACAGGCATGAGCTAGTCTGGAGAAAACACCAAGGCCCTTGCCTGTGCTGCTGTGAAAAGGTCTTGGATCTCGTGCAGCTCTGCCACCCTGGGAGACACAACACCCACAGCTACCATTTGTAGTTAGCTGGAATTGAATAAACCAGATGAATAAACCAGTACCAAGGCAGCGCAAGAAAGAAAAGACACTTGGTAATTATGGGAAAAAAATGAGACTATCAGAGTAAAGATGAGGGTTGATTTTAACAACTGTCTGGAATGGGCTCACTTCAATAAGGAGAACAAATCTGAAGTTGTATAGCAGAGAGAACCCTGGCATTTGTGCTGTCAAAAATCAGTCTGTGCAAACACCATGACAACACATGACCTGCATTCTTCTTGAAGAAGTCTGGGCTTCTTTGCAATTTCATGACACCCTTCCAACTAAAAGTTGTTTAGTTAATAAAGAAATAGGTTTACTGTTCTTTTTGACAGATTTTTTTACCTTTAAAAAAAGCAGCACCACAGCACTTACTCTGAACTCCCGCTTTTAGAGATATTAAGTATTTCATAGATCCAGCATGCTGAGGAAGTAACTTCTATTAGTATGGGGAGCTATTTGTGGTGAAATGCTACAGCTACAAAATGCTGAACATGAAGAATCACTACAACCATGTCCTCAGTGAAGCCCACTTTCATTCTAAAAACCCACTGATGCAGCTGCACAGGCACTTTCATTCTTGCAAAATGGTAAATCTGCACAAGAGGTATTCTGCCACCCCATTTATTTTTTTTTTCCTCCCTAATATGGAGCAAAGACTTTAACAGTAAATGACAGGGTAAGTCAAAATCACAGAAATTTAAGACAGTTACCTGTAAAACAGTACTCTTTTGTAACAGCAGTGGCACAGAACATACAAATACTGCTGTGTAGTATGTATTTACAAAAGCTTTGATTCTACAAACAAGCTGTTACATCAGAAAGGTTAAAAAAAGACATAAAAAAATCCCAGCTCTTAGGACAAAGTACTCCAAGTTGTTATCTGCCTGAATTAGAGGTCTGTACATTTTGAAGTTTTGTTCACAGCTTGAAAAGCAGCTAAAAATTTAAGCTATTCTTAGTTCTGAAATAAAAACTTACTTCCTATTCAACAGCAATAAAAGACTAACAGTACTAGGTTTTAAAAAATTAATTATATTCAATGACAGTATATGACTTTTTTGCATCTTAATTGCTTCTTAGACATGGAAAGGTTCTTTCTTTGACTTTCTATACAGCATGAGACATATCCCAAGATTAATCAATGCAAACTAATATTACAACACGATTAAGTCTAACAGGTCAAGAGTATTTGCCAGAATTCCCATGACTGGTTAAACTGATTCCATGCAGCTTGGCCTCAGCTTCCTGCAGCAGGGTTTGCAAACTGCAGCCTGTCCTAAGACTGGAGCTACCTTCCAGTTACCTGAGCATCCCCAGATATGACACTGGCACAGTGGCAACGCCCAGCCATGGGATTATTTTGTTGCTTGGTGTTTTTGTGGGGTTTTTTTAAGTTTCTAGAACTTCCAACATTAATCTGTTTCCTTCCTTCAAATTCAAGGCCAAAGACAAGAGAAAGTGTGAGTCTGCACTCGCTTGCCTCTAAGCAGCAAACTGAACAGTGACAGAGGCTGTACCAACCAGAACCCCAGACAGTTCCAAGGAAAGCTACACACTTTTAACAGGCTCTGCAGGCAAACATTTCAGGTGAGTCTTCTGCCTCAGTAATTGCTGCCACACCCTGAAGAGTCTCCTGTTAGTTAATGAAGCCCATCCATTATGAACACTGAACTTCAATATCAAGCAAGCTTCCACAGCATAAACTTCCCAATTCCAAGCAGCATCTTCTCCTACTGCCACAAATTACACAAGGGACAAACTGGGTTATGTGCCACATGCAGCTCTGAAAACTGGCATAATGCATGGAATTGAAAGAGTTGTAAGGATGCCCAGCTCTACATTAACAAAGCAGTGTAAGGAATTCCTTCCTACACAAAATAACCAGAGGGAGAATACTGTTGTATCAGGTGCATGTTCCTGCTTTAACTGGAAATTGAACACTACCAGCTTCTGTTTTGTTTCAAGGATTAGCACATTAAAATCATGTCCTACTCACAAAAATAACTTTGGTGAGTGCCTTGTTTTTCATGTATGTTTTCCCACCTCCTTTTTCCTAGGCTCATCCCATTTCCTTCCTTAAACAACACACATGTAAGTGCAGTGACCTCAGTCCTTGCCCTGCATGCACAGTGGTCAGTCAGTTCTACCCAGCAGCCAGGCTTTCCAGACCTCCAGCTTCTGCAAGACAATCTTAAGGGCAGAGAAAAGCCAGCAAGCTGAACTTGGAAAGACATGATTTAAGAAAGGGATGAAAAAGAATAATTTTGAGGATAACAGGCAGAAGGAAAAACAGGAATCTGGAAATGACCAGAAGGATGCAAAGCAAGCAGAATCACGAAGGAAGCAGTGAAGGGAAATGCAATGCAAACCTCAAGGATCAACCAGAAACACAGAACAACCAGCTGAAACCTCAACTGTTCCCTTCTTGGAAGGTGCATGCAGTACGACTTAAGATTACAGTATTTTTAATTTATCAGATGATTCCTTATGAGTCATGTTCAAGGTAATGTAAAACTTATCCCAGAGTACAAGTGTTATTGTGAGCCCCTCCAGCTCTTCCTCGTCCTTGCTTGTAACCCCTGGCAAAGGTCAGGCTCCTGTCTGCCATGCCAGCCCCTCATACCTGTCTGGAAGGTGGGGTTTGCTCCAGGATACATGTTGGGGGAGTAGGCAGGAGCAGCTGCTGCATAGCCCATCGGGAAGCCAGCTGGAAGAAAGAACACACCAGTTATTTTCTAGACTGACTTTACTCTCAAAGTTCTCATTGCACATGCTATAACTGAGGCCAGCAAACAGCCTTCAATCACACCTCCTCAAATAAAACACTGCAATCCTCCTCTCCCAAGCTCCCTGAAGATGAATGCTAAGTGAAGAGAACAGCTCTGGTTTCACAAGTCCAGTCTCTCTCACACCCCTCTTCCAGCCATCTCTGCTTGGCCAAGTAACTCTGCAGTTAGTTGGAAAACAAAGTTTTGTGTAACTGTCCTGCACACCTCCCCCAGTGTGATGTACAAATGATGCCTTAGGATTTGACCTTTTGTGTTCTCCACATATTTGTAATCCTGCAATTCTTTAGTGTGTAACTCTAAACTCCATATCCAGTGTGAGCTGCTGCTTTCCCATTTTGGTCAGACACAACAATTCCTCTCCAGGCTGGGAATCAAGGACACCTCACTGCCCCAGGCCTGAGAGATGGAAACAAAAGTGACTTGGGGGAGCAAACTTGGGGTAAATGACTTCATAACCTGAGGCTGTAACTGGAAGATTAACCCTCAATGTGCAAATGGACAAAACTCATAGAAGTGTGAAAACCTGTGACCCATTGTCCATTTTTGGGTGCAGCCCCTGGGGGGCTTTGTCTGCCCTAAATGTACCTGAAGGTCCTTCAATAAATAGAACTGCTTTTTATTCCCTGAATTTTATCTGGCCCGTGTATTTAGATGCCCCAAAAAAGCATCACATACAGTACTTATCTGAATGGACTTTTTCACAGAAATAAATCCCTAGAAATTAGAGTGACTCTGACTCTCCAGATCAGAGGTATCTCAAGTAGAAAGTACAAAGCAGTAGCAGTCCAAACTGCTTGCTGAATTTGACACATATTTGCTACTACACTCAGCATCAAACAAGCTCCTCAGTTTCAGACACACTGTGACAACAGTAACGAGTGATTCACAGAGGTACTGGCAAAATGACAGTGAAACACTTCTGCACCAGAGAACACTGTGATCTACTCCAGTGTAAGGCACACACAGCATTAACAAAAGCTTGTTACCTGAAAGACATGAAGCTTGTTCAGATTAAGTGAAATTTCTGAATTAATCATAGCTATTAGTTTTTTCAAGAACCTATTTACATTATTTAAATCAGTAAAACCAAGTAATGTCTGTATTCAGAAAGATGGAGTTACAACCACATTCTACTCTCTACATATAAGGGTTTCAGCTCCTTCAGATAAAAGGCAATTAATATTTGCATACCCACTGTTAGATTCAGAGCTTAGTTTTAAACTGCTGCTCAAATCTGAAGGGTTTTTATTTCACTATGAGTCCTCAGCAATTACTCCCAACAATAAGAATTACTTAGCTCAGGACTATATATGCTAACCCAGTTTTGTAAAGCACTCTGTAAACATATCAAGTGACATACACTTGGCACTACTATTAGGTGGTCAGCATGGAGAAGACTAAGAAAAGCCTTAGGCTTAAAAATCAAAGTTAAAAATAACACATCCAAGTTGTAACAACTTTTCAGAGCGTGAATAGCTCTTCAGTTTTCAAACACACAAGCTGCTGGTGGAAAGCTTTAATACAGCTTTACCTGACTCAAGCACACTACACATCTGCAACAGTGTGTGTGGGAAATATTTTCAGTCCTTCCTTTCTTTCTTCACAGCTTTAGCTGCACTGTGGAGCCCTCTGAGCTCCTCAAGAAACAGGTCATTTGTGGAAAATGTAACTACAACAAGCAGCAGTTTTAGCTTCTACAAGGAACTTCCATCCATAGGAGAACGTTTGAATATTGATTTCTTGCTGCTGTAAAACTATCCAACAGCCTAAAATAGGTGTAGGATAATATAAACAGTAATTAAATATGCAACAGCTTTAGAAACACATTGCCTTTCAATAATGCATTCCACCTACTGCTGTGTTCCTCACTTTCTATTACCATGCAGCCCATGTAAATGCAATGATTCTGAGGGGAGAATCTGCAGCTTTTAAACCAGGAGAAGCAAAGGGGGACTTAGTCATGCAACATTTAAAAAAAAAAAATAATGAAATGCAAGTCTACTTTTCATTTTAGAGAATGTGCTTTGTATTCATCCCACAATCTTAAAGCCTGGACCAGGCAGCTCAGCAAACTATCTAAGGTGTAACACATTACTGACTAAGCTGAATTTAAGGGTCACAGTTGTGTGAACTGACCAACTGACTGCTGCAAGGCAGAATTCTAAGTAACCACATTGCAGCATGGCATTTAAGGCACTTCTGTAAGAATTCTATTTCAATTCCATATGTTTTAGTTATGCAGACTGGCAAATATAAAGTACTTAAATAATTTAATATATAGTCTAGTGTATATATAACAGTGTAGAATAAAAGTGTAGAATAAAAGATTAGAGATTATAATGTTGTTTAAACTGCTATTTATGAATCTACAACAGTATTTTTTTGTAAATAAATTAAGGTACAACTTAGTTAAGTGTAGACAAGAGCCTCAATGCAATATGTAGATGCTTAAGTGCAAATCAAAACCTGGTTAATAAAAATCCGAGTTTAGAAAATGAACAGATCTAAAGATATGAAGTAATATTCAAATAATCCATAATAATCCTTATCTAAAGCAAAAGGGCCAGAAAAAGCAATCTATTATAAATACAGAAATAACTGTCCCATACATTCTATTAATTAGTAAGCCTCTGCTGCTTGCCTTCTAAGAGCATTACAGCCTTTATAATTCAGACAGTTACAGAGAGTAAAACCATCCTGCAAGAATTATGGTTACACAGTGCCAGCTTTACAATTTATTCCTGCTTCACTACAGCCACTCGACAGACTTTAAAACATTTCAAGAGATTTTGTGTTTCTCTTATAAATACTGCAGAAATCAAGGAAGGTACGCTAGTTTGAGGAACATGAAAAGCAAAAAATAAAATTAAAATGCTTTTGAGCCAATCAAGCCAATAAAGAGAATTCATTTATGCATCACTATTTAGAAGGAGGAACAGAGAGAAGTAGAACAGGAAAATATGAATTCCAGTGCATTACCCAAGGTGAAAAACAGATTTAAGAATGGTACATACCAGTAGGAAAATATAGTACAGCTACCAAGAATATAAACAGTACCAGCACAGAGTAATTTCTGCCTCCCAGCACAGACACCAAACAGCCTCTCTGTAAAAGCTAAAGAAGTTTAACTTCTTATGAAATACAAAGCTGAGCAGAAAAGACCCTGGAGCCTCTCCCAGGATGGAAATTCCCTTCTGTCAGAGATAACAGAAAAAAAAGGACAGCATCAAGACATGCAGCTTGAAATGTCTCCCAGAGGCACACAGGCTTCTCTTCAGCCTTCCTGGACAGTTCTGTCCATATCTAATTTTGTCTCATCCAATTTTTAGACTATAGAGACATCAGAAATGAAGCCTCCTTGCACATACATTAGGAGATGAGGGGGGGAAAAATCCTCATGAGAAACTTTAAGTCAATGAGAAGCAGATAAAACAAGAAATTAAACATATTTCTGTTTTAAAAAAATTTTTGGCCATTTTCTTGGTCCCAGCTTTGATGCCATGCTTTGGGCAGTCAGAGAACAGACAGCATGAACAAGAATTAGAGGATAGAAAGGTTAACAGTGCCAGTCAACTGGCAGCAGAAATAGACTGCCTCCTCTTCTTGCAGGGCGTAATTATTAGAACTCCTAAAATAAGCTGCATTGGAAGAGATACTGAAGTTAGAAATGTAACAGAAGAAATAACATCACTCTTGAAGTGTCACTTTTTAAATTTAAAAGCAACCTCATCCCAATCCCAGAACAGATTCACATGGAGGCATTCATAAGTGACTATTTCTTCTTGACCATAAGCAAAGAGCAGCATCACCAAAGCTCATCAGAAAATGGAGCTGCTTACCTGGATAACCAATTCCTTTGGCATTTGCATAGGGAACCCCAGAAGATCCAGGGCTATACACAGGATTCATGATTTCAGTAACTGAATCAGGAAATAAAGAAAAAGAAAACCAACATTTACTTAAGTATAGGGAAAGTTTGAAATCTCAACAACTAACATGGAACTGGAAACTGAGGAAACATGTTGGAAGAACACTTAACAAAGGAAAAAGCAGCAATTCCATCACTTCCCAACATTAAAGCTGCAGCTACAAGCAGGAAAGAATCACTGCAGGAAGAAGTCTCAAAGCATCCCAACCCTCAATCAGCTAGAGAACATCTCAGGAATGAAACATTCCCTGTTGTGGAGCACGCTTTCAAAATATTTCCATTGCCCAGAGCTCCCCGTGGTGTGCAGATCCAAACCCCTGCAGGGGCTCTCCTGTGCTGGACTCCTCTTCTGGGGCCACCTGTCAATCACTCAGCACCTCCCTGCCACCTGTCAGCCTTGCTTTCTGCTCATTTCTTTCCTGAAGCCTCTACCCCGGCCTGGCACTCCAGCCCTTTACCAGCACTATCACCAAACATCCCACTGCTACAGGTGCAAGTGGCAAAAGACTCTGTGCATTTGAGAGCCAGCCCACATCTCTTTGTTTACTTCCTGCCGAGTTCTTCAGAGCCCATGACAAGCCAGCAGTCGTGTCCAGTCATTTCTGAATGATGCATTCACACAAAAGAGAGGCTCCTACAGCCAGCATCACTCACAGGAATAAAACCAAATCCTCTTTTCAAAAGAACCTTGTATGCAAGCACCAAGGAAAATAAAATTGCACTGAAGATGCTTCTCAAGTGCCTCATACAGGAGTACTGTTGACAACTACTGTTACAGTATTTTGAAAAAACATCTATATATGTAGACATATACAGATTTACCACTACACAGGGGAGGTTTTTGTTGGATATTTGAAAAAGGTTCTTCCCCCAGGGTGGCTGGGCACTGACCAGGCTTCCCAGGGCAGTGCTCACAGCTCCAGGCCTGGCACAGCTTGAGGAATGTTTGAACAATGCTCGGGACATGGTGGAATTCCTGGGGTGCTGTGCAGAGCCAGCAGCTCGACTGATGACCCTGTGAGTCTTCCTGCAGGCACCCAAGACAGAAAGGCACCCTATAAAACTGACTCTCATTAACTGCTAATAGCTGACACCTGAACTTCCTCTTCTACATCTCCAGATGCTGTCTGACTTAAACCAACTGGGTGTTAAGCAGTTAAACACAGGTTAACGAAATTTTGTAAATAAAGTTTATGAAACAAGGAAGTTTAATTACACATGCACTACTAATTACAGAATATGTTATGGCAGAAATCCAAGTGGAGTTTATCAGTATAGCTGCACTGATAAACCTATGGTAAGTGACCCTATAAAGCACAAATAGTTTGCTTTTTAAAGGAACACTAAAACCAGCTCTGTGCCAAGAGAATTAGCAGCACCTAGTACATGACAGATATAAAACAGCCACTTGTGCAAAACCAGGAATCAGTAAGTGCTGTCAGAAAGTTTATAACCAGGTTTCACAAAACACTCCAAGCCAATACAAGAGAATGACAAGATTCACCAGTTTCTTGGGCTTCCTCCCTCACTTTCCAATAACACTAACTTACACAGAAATGCCTTTTTCATTCAGATTCATACATGATCACACACCAAGAACACAGAATCCACTGAGTTACAAACCAAACAAGCTGCCATTTCCATGGCTTAGTATGAATGAAGCTCCCCAGAGCAGCCTGTTTTAATCACCTGACCCACATCAAGCACCATTTGAATCAAATCTCTGAAAATGTTCTACAGCAAGCTATACTTCAAGTACAAAGTGCTCTATTCCACTGAAGCCCTGTGGAGTTTTAGCAGCATTAATTCTGTGCCATAATCAACAGGTGTATTTGCTGGACCAGCACTTTCTTTCAGCAAGGCTGCTCTTTTCTCCCATGCTTTCTTCAGTGTATCTTTCTCTCTACAGGAGGATTCTTGCTTTCTTGAAAACTTTCAGTCTGTTCCCTTTCTATCTGCCTCTACTTTCTTCTCATGTGCACTTCTGCTCCTCTTTGAATGGTGACTTTGTCACATTCTGTCTCTAAATTTACAAAATCCTTAGGGGTTCAAGCTTCACTTCAAGCATTTCCCACTTATGGGGTTAAAGTCTTAAGGAGATGGATAAACCTTTCCACTCAAATAACACCGTGCTCTCCCACAGCCTCACATCCTACAAATGTGCTGCTCCTCCTTGCAGTCCCTACAGCAACCAGGAGAGAAGCCTCTGGAACCTTCTCACCGTTCTGAATGGCAGTGAACAAAAAGAGAACCGTCAGGAGGAAAGTCAGCAAGGGCCTTCTGGGAATATTTAGGCAAAACACACAAAAACCCCCAACTATTAGAAATAATAGTAGACAATAGACTATGACTGCAGAACAGCACACGGACATACACTATGGGAGATGACATAAAGAGAAGCCACACAAAAATGAAAAGGTAGAGAAAACAGACAGAAAATGTCAGACAACACAGACTTGATCTCAAAGGAAGTACAGACAGAGAGAGGAACTCCACTTAAGCATGGGGGAAAAAAAACCCTATGACACTGGTAGCCTCAAGCTGTTCAGTTCCACTTCAAATGAATCCATGCTTCCAACTTCACATGTATACACAGACAAATTAATTCAACTTTGGAGGGACAGGGATGTACTTTCACTGCTGACAGACAAGTCAGAGCCTCCAGCCTACACAAAGTGCTCTCAGTCCGTAACGCAGACAAAACGCCAGACCACTTCTAATTAAAAATAATTATTTTCAGGTCTTCTCTGAAGGACCCAACATGTGCAAGTATAATTATGTAGTATTACCCAGTGGTTGCAATCATCCCACTCTTACCATAATTTTACTTGGAAGGGCATCTGTTATACTGAGATGTGGAACCTTGCAGTCCACTTCCCTGGAATGCTCCAAGTCCACATCAAACACTAGAGAGGGCTGGCAGAAAGGGAACCCAAAAGATCTGTGCCTTTCAACTGCTTTGTTGGCACTCCCTCCAAAGCATTCTCATGTTAATGGATATGCAAATAAGTGTCTACAGTGCATCATCTGTATATAAATTGCACAGCTAACTGTACAGGAATTACTCTTTCAGCTGAAACGAAGGCAATCATACTTATTAGAGATGCTCTGATTAAAGACTGCACAAGGACGCTGGGAAGTGCAAACCTTCACCTTTCACTCTTGCCAAAGGCAGGCAATCAAACTCAGTTTTCACCAGGGCTGTTAGATCTCGTCTTGGTACAGACACCAGGACAACCATCCTCCTCTTAAATCCCCGTTTTGGGAAGCTGAGCACAAAGGCCAACCACTGCTGATGCTGAAGCTCTAGCACTCCCAGTTGGATCTGTTTTGCACACAGCTCTTCCTGCCACACTCAGAACAAGCACGTTTCTAGGAAACTCTGCTTCTTAAAAAGCACTTCACAGAGATGGATGTAGAAGCCCACAGATCAATGCAAACACTGTGAGACATACTGCACGTTCCTTTGCAACACATGTATTTTCTTGCTCCCGATTTTCACGGTTGTGCAGAAACACTACTAGAATTAAATCTACCAAATGCTGCTCTGTGCTCATTTTACGACAACTCCATCACAAGAGTTGGGGAAGAACCTCCAAACACCTTGGATAAAGCACACTGCTGTGGTCCAGTAACACTTTCCTTCTTGGACCTTAAGCACACTCACACACACCAAGTCACTGCAGCGTTTAACACAGATCCATTCTACAACACTTTCAGAATGCCATTTGCCACCAAATTGTAAAAACCACCCAGTTTCCACTCACTAAGTTACTTACCATCTTAATAACCTTCTGCACTTTACCCGTTTGACTTCCAGCCAAAGCACAGTATGAGTGAAAAACCTAAGTGCCTTGTAGCTTGTAATGTAAAAGAAGTAATTTCCACTGCTAAGTAACAAATAAAATAGTTCATGACACTTCAGCTCTTCAAATAACTGACAATTAAAGTCTCAGTTACACGATGTTCTGTTAAAACTTCAGCCGCCAACAGGCCATTTGATGCAAATCCAAGGCCAAATAACAGGCATTTTTCTCACAGTTAGTTTTAAAAAGGGGGCTCATATTATAAAGACCGAGACAAGGCACCCCCTGCTGTACTGGTAGGTAGTTCCTAATTTCTTCCACTCATCCGAAGGCCTCCAGAAAGGCCGGTGAATTTTGGCAGGAAGGAGGAAAAGGCTGTTGAGGCGAGGGCAGGGTTTCTGGAAGGCAGGACTGCAGGCAGCTGGAATCAGTGCTCACACAGAACGGCCACGCAGCTGGCAAGCACCGGGACCCTCACCAGGCTGGAGCAGATAAGCTGCCTGCCAGGATTCCGGGCTCTGCTGGAGCATTTTGGGATAAAGGATCGCTGGTTTTCCATCTACCAGCCTGAGAGAACGGAGACACATCCCCAAGTGGCCAAGAGCAGCTCCAGTGCAAGGAAGGGAGCAGGACTGGGCAGTGACAGCACAGACTGAGGCTGCAGAACCACAGCTGAGAAAAGACAGGTTACAACTTTGCTCCAAGTTCACACATAAGGTACAACACAAAGCTGCAACTCTCATTCCCATGCAAGTCTTCTTCCTCTGCTTGAGCTGTCACAGAGAAAAATAAGACACCTCCAAGCACTTTTCTATGATTTGTGTGCATGCCTTCTTTTTTCCTAAGGCTAAAAAAGGAATGGAGCAGTTTATGCTTTTTAATCCTTTCTAGTGAGTACAACTCTCACCCCTAAGCCTGAGCTACCAAGGGTTTGTTAGGGCTTTTTTCTACGTAAAATACACATTAACACCAGCACTGCCTGTATTCAGTACCAGTGAGGACAGAGACAACACATTACATGGGAAAGACTCAACAGCTTCATAGGCCATTCACAAGAAGAAAACCTGCACAAAAACCATCACACCAAGCACCTGCTGGTGGATCCAGCTTGATTTGTACATCATGGCATTGCTCTAGTCTTCAAAATGTCCCAGAAATTACCAAAACATTTTTTTTTTTTTTTCAAACAAAACCCTTCTAAGTTATGGAAACATTAAGCAAATTGCACAGTATTTCTCAAAGTCTACAATTTCTGTTGTTGCTATGGCACAAGGGGATAGAAGCTGCTAGCTCCAATCCCTGCATCTCCTGTATAACTTTGAATTTGTGTGTATTCTCATCTCAAACAAGTGCCCAAATCACCAAGTCCTTACTGTAAGAATCACAGGAGCCTGTCTACTGCCAAATTTAGGGGAAGGTAATTAACTAGGGGGAACAGAGGAAAAAACCAAATTGGAAGACTATACCTTCACTACACGAAGGAAACACATTTAGAGCTTTTTAGTTAAGCCCCAGAGCTCTGCTTCTTGCTACAACGCTATAAAACATTTTTTCATTAAATTCATTTTCAATTTATTCCCTATTGCTTTCTGAAGTAACATGAAACTGTCGCAAACCACAACGCACTGTACAGAATTCCCAAAAGCCTCCCTCCGAAGCGCTCCTCCTTTCCAGCCCAGAGCCAGAGCGTGTCATTGCCACCCCAAAGGCGCGGAGAAGGCTGCGCTCCGCGAGCGTGGAAGTTTTCCGACACTGACAATTCCACATCTTGCAGCAAAATCACACCCGAGCACTCAGGAAGTCTGGGCACAGGAGGGAACACGCACACCGCGGTTCAACACTCAAGAACAATCCAAGCCCAGCTCCTCTGCCCCCTCAGAGCTGCGTGTCTGCCCTCATCGAATCCTCGGCTTTTCACCTTTCCCAGAACACTGATATCACCATTTAGCCGGTGTTTATGTGGCTCCAAGCGACGCGGAAAAGCCCCGCCAACCCATTATCCTTTCTGCCTCCCCAGAGAGCGCGGCGGGCCGGGCGGGGACCCCGGGGCCGAGCGGGGACCCCCGGGGCCGAGC
>VXBQ01011425.1:0-135835 GCA_013400175.1 Phainopepla nitens | reverse complement strand
AAAAGTATTTAAGGGGCATTCCCCGAAAGGTGTGCTCTTGGCAGCATGCCAAGCACCCGGGTGTTTTAACCCTTTGCTTTATGTTTGTCTCCTATTGTCTTTTTTATTAAATCTTTTTTAAATTTTACCAGGACAGTGAACTTGTTTTTCACAGTGCATTCCTATTGAATCTCTCTACTGATTTAATTTTCTATTTCTTCAACATAGATTGAAATCATAGATTCAAGATAGTACATAGATTAACCAGCACTTTGCAGCTCAGTAGCAAATACCAAGTAGATGCACTTTTCAAAATACTAATCTGAGTATTTCATCTGAGGTGATGGCCATTTATTTTATTTTTCGGTCTTTGCAGAGTGATTTAGTTTTAATTTATTCTTTTTCAGCTTATCAGTAATTCTTTTTTTTCTGATGCCATCTTGTTGTTATAGATTGAGACACACGTAGCCAATTATTGGGTATTAGTCCAATCAAGGAATTTATTAATTATAGCAAGCAAGGCATTAGCAAACTTCAGCGCTGGGCGACAGGGGAGTCTCCGCTCCGCCAACTGCCATGCCGCCGTGAGTTCCCGTTTCCTTCTTTATACTGCATCGTTTCCTGTCCACGTGTCCTCATAGCTGTACTCCGCGCATGTGTGCTTTTGTTGCTAGGGTGTCGTTTTCTACCTCCTGGTGGTCGTGGGATGAAGGTCGGTGGTCTTCCTCGAGGGTCCTCTAGGTGATTCTTTTCCTTATTCGATATCTTTAGCTCTCCTTCCTGGAACTCAAAGGTTGTTACGCGAGGGCATATCAAGATAAGAGTCTGTTTCCTGTTATGTATTTGTTTTAGGTTTCAGTGGACAAAGCATGTCCTAAGAGTCTGCTTTTAGGTTTCAGTGAACAAAGCATATCCCATACTATCAGATTGTGAAGAAAGTTGAGGATAAATTCTAGTTTCCTTGCAGTTATAAAACTGTCTAATGTTTTTCTCGGCAAAAACACACCACACCTTTAAAAAAGGCATTATGCATTAAATTATCTTTTTTGGGGGCGGGCAGGGCGAGAGAAGAACAGGTTGTAGTAGTGGGTGGTATTTACCTTTATTTTTATAAAAGAACAACCTACATGCTGCTTTCAAGGATGAAATAGTCTTTTCAATATGCCTGCACTGTCCTTACCTCAGTAGTCAAATGAACACCACAACATCCTCCCTCCCTATCTCCCTTTGTTGCAGAGAAGATCATGCTCCCTGGGCTGGTGTTACAACCTGTCAGGGATTGGGTGTCATTCCTTTTGCTCTTTCTTACCTATAGAATTTTCCCATTAGTTGCAGGGAGACCTGATGGCTGATACTTACAGGCACTTTACGAGACAAAGAGTTTATTGAGCCCGGGGGGGAAGGGGGGGGTGGGGCAGGTAAAGAGAGGCTGGGGGCAGCTGCGGGGTTGTCACTCAGGCTTTCGGCTGGGGAGCACACTCGGAGCTGCGGTTGCTGGAAGAGGTTTGTCTTAACCCGGACAGAGCTTCTTCCGCTGCTGCTGCTCCTTCTGCTTCTTCCCTGGCTTCCCTGGCTCGCACCCCCTGCACTGCTGAGACTGCTACGGAGCTGCTACCCCACCTCGTCCATCCACTGCCCCAGGACTTCTGCGTCCCAGCTTGGGGCCTTTTCCTCTTTTCCTCAGAGCCCNTGCTTAATTTCAACATTACAGTAATTCGGAGGGAGGGGGTTTCCAAAGGAAGCTGCAGCCTCCCCTAGCAGATACCTGTCTTTCAACCTAAGACACAACCAGACTCTAAAAGTAGGGTAACTTAGGTTCATGCTAAAACACCCCTCCCAGCAGATTAGAATGAAGTGACACTAAATGATTGGAGTGTGAGTGTGTCTGTGTATACTGTATATTTTACAACAATTTGATTGCAAGGGAAAGGAGTATATAGCCATTTTGGTTATTATCATAAGTAATATGACAATATGAAAGTATGAAAATATCACTTAGGAAAATGTATAGGGAAAAGAAGAAAAAGAGAAAGAAAGGGTAAAGGTAGATAGTGGAGAGGAAAATACTGCAGAAGAAAGATGTCACCACCAATGGATCCAGCTACAAGACATGATTGTTGCAATTCAGATGTGCGTTGGTTGAAGTGATGGACATTGTCTTGATCTGTCATGGTGGGGGAAGCCCACGAAACAAAGACTTTGATGCCTTGGAGTGGCTACCTAGAACTGAGGCTAGACAGAGTTAAGAGAAAAAGGTGGGAATTGATCAAATGCCTACACCTTGGGCAGTCAAAAGCCTCCCAGAGACTACATCCAAGATGGACGATGGTCATGAGTTTTTCAGACAATTATAAGAATTTCAGAAAATTATAAATTCGGCCTATTTACATGCCAGGCTTTAATCTAATTACAGCTTCAGGTAATGAAGTCATATTCCCCCAGTTTCTCCCTCCCAATTTACTTCCGTTTATACTTTTCCAGGCCTGAGGATGTGGGATGTCCTTGGATCATCCAGAGGGATTGTTTTGTCTGACCAAAATGTGAAGAAAGTTAACTACACTTTATACAGAGTTTGGAGCCATGCACTAATGCAGAACAGGATTTGAAAAATATAAAAGATAAATCTTAAGGCATCAAGTTCAACAAGTGTTCAGGTTCACGTGGGAATACCTAAGCACCTCCCCTGGAGGATAATTTTAACACTGTGGATCATGCACAGTTCTCTGATGGAACCCCACAGAAATGAGTCTGGGGTGCTTTGGTGGTCACTGGTGGCCACAGATGCCATCTGTCCCATAACTTAGGGTGATCTTGGTTGACTGGTGATATGTGTATGAGCAGTTGCTTCCGTTCCCAGTTTGCCACAGTGGGAATTTTTGTCTGGATGTATTAACCAGGATTTGCTAACCTGATCTCATCTCCACTGGGGCTGGAATTAGCACTTTCCTGTCACAAATTCCGCCCTTCTATGCTTATCTAAAGTTTCTGCTGTGGTGGCTTGCCTTATGGCAAGTTCCTTCTGTGGCTTTGACAGTGTTTGAGACAGGCAACTGTGCTCTGTAACAACTGTGCTCTTTAAGTCCTTACAGATGAGGCTGCAGAGTGTCTTTCCTTTTGTAGGTATAATAAAGCACCAGACTCAGTTTCTGAAGTCACATTTAGGTTACAGAATTTTTAACAATAGTATGCACATTCCTGTGTGCTATTGTGTCTTCACTTTCTTTTTAATAGGAAGAGGAAGATACTGTAGAGAGGATGAATAAGCCACAGAGAAAACCTACCAGATCTCTAGCCAGGTCACACTGGAAATTAGAAAATATTTCTCATATCACATCACTTTCCAAACTCTAAGATTCTCAACCCTTCCAAATGTGGGAACGCAATAACAGAAAAATGGATCACAACTACACCAGAAGTAAACTAAAGACTTTCACCCTTCTTTCCCCTAACAGTTAAAATGTATTTATGTTTTTTACAACAATATTCCTGTTAAGAAACCTCCTCTTATACATTCTTTCTAAATTGTCAAGCTCCTGTGTAAATAATGGTCCTGCTGGATTTTCTGTAGCAGAGTCTTTTGAATGTTGGAAGCAATCTGGAAAGAGCAGGAAAAGCTGTAAGCTGAGGAAAAAGTCTCAATTACAAGGCATACTTTGGCAAGTGTCAATGCAATGAACATGTGGTAAACATTGACTTGGCGAAGCTAACCACTGCTTGCTTTGCCAGATAATACTATGGTAGGAATCCCTTGTTTTGGGGATCCCTTTCAAGACTCAGTAATTTGCAGTTTATCTGAAGCTCAATATGCACAAAAATTAAGGTTTTATGCATAAGTAGAAAGATTTTTTAACAGGAACCTGTAATTTTTTCCAAGATTGGAAACTCTGGCAAATGTATATTTCCATTTTCGGGGGCTGTGAACTCTTTCTGAAGGAGAAAAGATTGATGATTCCGTATAGATTTATAATGTAGTTTTAAAAGTGTAATTACTTATGTCAATGATTATCTTGGTCCTTTAGAGTTCATATAAATGCCAAGAAGAACTCAATGGGACTTGGCATCGAACAGCAAGTGGGATATGAGCAATTACTGGAAAAGTGTCAAGGAAGTAAACATCAATTCCTAATTTTAAGTTTCTTCTAGAGAAAACATATTCTTTTTTGAGAAAAACTAGAAAAATCAGTACAACAAATTACTAGCATGCGGAGAAACCCAAACTAGCTTTACAACTTATGACTATAGTGTCATGCGATGTAATGCACTTCAATATCAGAAATACCACAGTACCTGGGCTAGGTTATCCCTCTAAAACAATTCAAAAGTTGTAATCTCAATGGTTTGGGTATCAAAAACTCAATAGGTGCTTTTTGGAAAGGCTGATAGAGATCCTGCAGTTCCTGTGAGGCCCTGGGAACTTTGCACAAGACAAGAAGAAAATAACTCAAGATCATAGAATCACAGAACTCTTCAAGTTGAAAAAGACCTTCAGTATCAGCAAGTCTAATCACTAACCCAGTGTTTTCAAGTCCACCACTAAACCTTGTCCATAGGAGCCATATTTACACATCTTTCAAATATCTCCAGGGATGCTAAATGCAGATCATGGTTTTCTGCCCATTTTAAATGAATCAGCCTGACAGAAATCTTCATCTGAATATGAAAAGTATATGAAGTTTCCTTTTGTCATTTCCTATAGTTAGTAGAGGAACAACCCAGTATTTTTTTGAATTAGGATTACCTTTAAGTGAATTTTGTTTCATGCATTATAATATTTAGGGCTATTTAGGCTGAGCAGCTAGTGTATTGGCATTTCTTGAAAGTGACAAGAAATTAATGGACATCTACTGCAATAAAGACACAACCTAATGAAAATGGTTTGGGACATAATGGAAAGCTTTGATTTTTATCAAGCTTATTGTACTCTGTTTTTATTCATTGAGGCATTTGTCATATAATTTCAGCCTAAATATGCTAATAGCATTCCACACTGTAATTGATCTTCCTGGGAAGAGGTTTCATGGTAGCATCCTAGTATTATATCTATGTTAAGAAAAGAAGACATGCCTATTTTAAAGATAAGCCATGAAGAAATTGGTATTATACACTTGAAATACAATTAATTTTATACATAGAAGTAAACATGTCTCATTCGTTCTTGCAATATTGGTCCCAGAGCACCCAAGCAACTAAAAAGCTGTGTTCCCGTGGCCCCCAAACAAGCAAAAGGCTGTATACAGGTACCAGTAATCCACAAGCCCTGCCATATTCCCCTCTGGCAAGAGACACCCCTTCCATCAGGGTGGAGCGTGCTCCCAGGTGAGAACACAGTTCTACAGAGCTGCAATGCAACTTCTTTGAGATATCACTGGAATAGGTAAGAGAAAATACCTATCGCCCCTCCTTCATTCATCACAGACATTTAGTAACCAATTACATCAGGCAGTTTAAACTTAGAAACAAACCATTTTTACTAAAAACAACACATTTTTACTACAAGTACTGTGATACTCGGGTTGTGTTCTTAAGCCCTGGAAAGTGGAGATGTTTATGTTTCAAAATCATCTGGTCTGTAGGGATGGCAACTCAAAGAATATTTTTTAATCATTTAAATACTTTAAAAAAACATTTTAAAATATTTATCTTAAAAAATAAAACCTTAGCATTTGAAGCTTCAACTCAGCTGTTTAAAAGTAGAAAATAAGAAACAGTAGAAATAATTGTTCATTAAAAAACCCCTCTAGATGAACTTTTCTGGGATTGATACATTCAGCAAGTGAAATACTATTTCTTGGCCATATTATAACATCCTAGCATGCAAAAACATATGAATTTAGTTATTGGTAAGCTTGAGCTGCTTTTAAATGATAGTAAATTATTCTGCATTCATTCTCCATTTTATTTTAACATAAATGACTTCTTTCCTCTCTTTGATATAAATAAATACTCAAGTCTGAAAAAACTCTTCTAAAATGCCAAAATTCACATGCTTTCATTTGCCCTCTCCAGTTGTTTCTTGGCTGCTCTGAAATGTTGTCTCAGCAGCCCTGGTGGTGACAGGATATGTATGTTGCATAATAAGAGCTGAGGAAAAAGCAGCTTAATTGAACCTCTTTGATTGTAGAAAATAAGATCATTCAAGAAATTAGAAAATAAACTGATTATATAGATCAAAGCATTTCCAATTTTGCCAGAAATATGCAAAGTGTATGCAAGCATGTATGCTTACATACAATACATTTTAGATACTAGGTACATAGGTTTTAATTACAGAATTTTGAAGCTAAATTATCAGTAGGGAAAATAGGGAAATAGATGGGAAATATCCCCCAATGCCACTGACATTAGCTCACTTCGTTAGAGCATCGTACTAATAAGGCTAAGATTGTGGGTTTGATCCCTCTATGGGCCATTCATTTAAGAGTTGGACTTGATGATCCTTGTAGGTGTCCTGCAACTCAGAATATTCTGATTTTCTTATGAGCAGGCCTGAATCCTGTCTTAAACAAAAAAAATTCCAGGGATGGGAAAGCCACAGAGATCTCTGGATAGGAGGACATGAAGGTAGCTCCTGAAGCAAGATACTGTGGCTTGGGGACAATACTAGTAAAGGGGAATATTTCAGCTTTCTCCTCCATGGTCAGCTACCATCCCTCTCCCTCTTCTACCTCCTCCTGTTTTTCTGCACAGGTGTCCTTTCTATTCCCAGGGGAGCAAGAGGGTTTAGTGCTGTGGCAGTCGCCACAGTATGTCCTGTTTAGAGATGGACATCTCGCTGTCTGACCTGCTGCTCAAACAACTCTATCCAAAAAGAGCTCCATCTGATTAAATTCAGGAGAAATGTTTTTGTATTTTAGTTCTGGCAAAGGCCCCAGGAATTTGCAGAAGAGAAGAGAAGAGAAGAGAAGAGAAGAGAAGAGAAGAGAAGAGAAGAGAAGAGAAGAGAAGAGAAGAGAAGAGAAGACAAGACAAGACAAGACAAGACAAGACAAGACAAGACAAGACAAGACAAGACAAGACAAGACAAGACAAGACAAGACAAGACAAGACAAGACAAGACAAGACAAGACAAGACAAGACAAGACAAGACAAGACAATCTATATTTCTGCAATAAACACTTAGTTGGGACACATTATGTCTCCTCGCTGCTGGCTAATGCTTGCTGTTTTGCCATGTCCGTCAATTTTGGCTAGTGACTGAAATTAATTTCTGGAACCTGGCTAAAATTCAACATGTAAAGCATAATATTACATGTATGTATAGCTATCTATGTCTGTACATAGATATATAGGTGGACATGTTTGGTATTGAACTTCACTTACTCTCTTCACAGAATTTCAAACCAGGATCACCTGCTTTACTGTTAAAACGCCCATGTTAATTTTCAACTTAAAAGCATTTAAACATTTAAAAGTATTTAAACATTTAAAAGTGTTTATCTTCAATGAGAAAGTATTTCTAGTATCAAAACCAAACATTTGTACAAAATTCTTTCTCACAAAAAATAAGGTAACTTTAGGTCTCCTTCTGGTTCTTTTTCTGACATACAGCTTACTATTCCTTAACATTTATAAACATATAGATACAGGCTCTGAGTAACCTGGTTTAGAGGAAGCTGTCCCTGACCATGGCAGGGAGGTTGGAACTAGATGGTCTTTAAGGTCCATTCCAACCCAAACCATCCCATGTTTCTATGAGACGCTTATTGTGTAGTTCTTCCCACTGAACGGAGAAGTCCACTCCTCCATCTCCATTATATGTCTTTAGAGAAGTTGTGTTCTCTTACCATCAATTCAGCTAAGACAGATAGCTATTTTATATCATAAGTCCTGCAGACTCTAGCCTAATAATGCCCCACACTGAGCATATAAATAATCAACATCTCACTTCTTACAATGTCTAGGAACAAGGCAACAAGGCAATGAATAGATGGGAAAACACAAAGCAAAAGTAGAAAATGCAAAGGTGATCAGTGATTACAATGCAGTAGCTGTTTGTCCATGGCTGAATTTTTTCCCATGTTTAAGTCTTAAAACAGCGACGGCTATTGACTATGGAGTCTAATGGCCTTGTTATATCCTGTGAGACATTGCAGCCCAGTGTAGGAATGTTGCGGTGCATTCTTTTGTTGTTGGTCCTTTCCCTAGTTTCCCCTTTGTCAATGGTTTATTCTGATGTCATCCCCTCCCTTTTTGGGTGTTTCCTGTTATTAAAGGCCTTGCCCTTTCCCCATCAATCTGCCCTTGTCCGGTCCCCTTTTTCCAGACTGTTCCCTACCAATCTCCCAATTCCCCTCCCTTGTTATTGTCAATCCTCCCCGGCTCCTCCCCTTCTTCCTGAAGCTTCTGTATCAACCATCCCCTTCTCGATGTATCATTCTCAGGTAGGAGTTGCTCCCCGCCTACCTTATCCCTCATTGGTATATTTGATATTCAGCCCTGCCTAATGTTCCACCCACAATGTTTGCTGATTGGTTGAGAAGTTATATCCACCCCCAAGACCTCCCTTGTATTTAAGTTGTTAGTCCTTTGTTCAAGGTTTCTGTTGGCCTCCTTACCCATATTCCCACCTTCCTGGACCCTTCAATAAACCCTTTCTCTGGACCCAACTGAAGTCTCTCTCTCTCTCTTCCTTTGCCTCCTCCGGTTGCTGTAATTGCCAGAGGGTCTCACAACCCTAGCTGCTTTCTGGATCACTTCACTTCTGGGAAGCAGCCCACTCTTGGCACTGGTGCCTGCCTATGGGATCTAGCTGGGCGGGCCAGGGACCAGGATTTAGACATAGGCGGACTGTGTCAGCTGGCACCCAATGTGAGGCCTGTTGTGAGTGGACCTCACAAAGATGCTCCGGTTCTTGCGAGAGGAGAGCACTTGGCCATCAGCTGGCCCTAGTTGTAGCAGGCTGGGTTTACTCAGCTTTGCTCCTGAGGAAGAAGGTGATAATCCTCTCTGGCACCAAGAGGACCGTCCTCAGTAGGAGGACCTTTACTGCAGGCCCTTGTCCGGGTCAACCGAGGGTTGGTAAGTGCCCCCAGAGGGAGAGGGGACACTTACAGGGGCAGGGTAGGGTGCATTGCTCTCAGAGAAGAGGGCCACAATCCTAAAAGTCACAGAGTTGGCTGCAGAAAGCACCCTAGCCCTTTCACAGGTCCCTGGACCCTTATTTTTAGTTTTTTAAGTTTTGTTTAGCTGCAGGGGAGTGTGGATTTTGTTGAGCCGACAAAAGGTAAAAATCTGAGTAGCGGTGCTAAATTCTCTGCTCAACAGAGGGGCATCTATATCCAAGTTGGGGTACCCTGGGGGGAGGGAAGCTGACCAGTAGCTGGGAGGGAATCAGTTTTATTTGTTGAATATTTTAAGTTTCTCCAAATTTCTCCCACCCCGTCTCCCAAACCCCCTTCCCCTACGCTGGGGGAGACGCGCAGAGCAGACCGCACTGTGCAGGGTAGCCAGGCAAGCCTTTGTCTCCCTGGTTCTCTGTGTCTCCCTCAGCACCCTAGTCCTGGCAGCACGGGCCCTGCTGTCAGGACCCCTTCCATTCATCCCTCTACCCCGGTTAAAAACTCCGAAGTTTGTGAAGTTCCTGGTTTTCCTCAGTTCACCCTCTCCTAGTTCTTATCCTCATTCTTCAGTTCTAACCCCAAGGGACACCCCAAAAATGGTGAGATTTCAAATCCCTTGTCCTTCATCTGTCCCAGACCCCAAATCCCAAAATGGCTCCCCTTCCCTAGGAGAATAAGATGGCAGTGACCACATGGCATGGCCTCCCTGCCTTGTGCTCCTTCTCCCCAGAATCCCTTTTTCCTGGATCCTCTTCCTCCTCTTTCTCCCAGCCCATTCCTACTTCCTGACTCCGCCCCTTCAACCAAATATGGCTGTGGCACTTCTGGTTCCCACAACATTGGAACCTGAAGTGATTGTGACCAGAAGCAGGCCAGAAGGGGAAAAGGAAGAGCTGCTGGATTGGTGCCGGTTTCCTTGGGGGACCAAGCTTGCCGCAATTGCACCATTTTTGTTGGAGTCCTTTTTGAACCAAGTTATCCTATTTTTGTTAATGAAAGTTCCACTTCTGGTCATTCTATATGGGCGATGCCATTCAAGACCACATTTTATGGATGGTGCCACAGAATTCCACATTATAGGGACGGTGCCATTGAAGGCCACATTATAAACAACGTATTATGGATGGTGTTCTTTGAAACACACTTTATGGACAATATATTTATTTCTGTTTACTTTGATTTAGTTGTTCAGTTGCTGTTTTAATTAAGGGTATATATGTTTTATCCAATTTAATTGTGCTTCACTTGTTTATCAATTTTAGTTTATTCAGTTTCATTTACCAATCATTATTATATTCTCTTGTTTATTACTGTTTTAGTTTTCAATAATTGTTTATCTTTTATGGGTTACTGTTGCATGATTTGAATTCTTGTTAAGATGCATTTAATTTTAAAAGATTTGCCATTATGTTGGTTCAATGAAGTTTGATATGTTAAGGTGCCTGTTAAAGGGCCACAGTAATTTTAATAATAATGACTTTGATTCCTTTTGATTTACATCATTTAATTTATTTCTATTTAATAAGAATTTAATGTGTTCTTATCTTAAGTAAAAAATTTTAATTATTTTAATGATTTTTTTTATACTACATTGTACTTTCAAAGGTTCTATTTGTTATTTTCCTTTATCCCACCCATTTGCAGTTGTTATTCCTGTCTTTGATGTGTAGATAATTTCCTTATTTCCCCAATCTCTCCCTCTCTCCTTCTTAAAAAGGAAGGGGAGAGATGTTGCAGTGTGTGTATTTGCTTTTAGTAGTTTATTCTGTTTACTCCCCCAAGTTGTTACCTTCCCTGAAATCCCCACCTCTTCCCTGCCCATCAACCTATGTTTCGTCCCATTTGCCCAGAATGTTCACTGTCAATCCCTTGGTTCCCCTCCCATACCCTTTGTCAGTCCTTGCTAACTCCTCCCCTTCTTCCAGAAAGCTCCAAGCCAGTCATCCCCTCCTCATCATAGCATTTATAAACTTTAGTTGTTCTCCTCCCACTATTGCTCCTATTGGTTAACTTTGTATCAAGACCCGCCTTGTGTTCTTTCCACCCTGTGTAATGATTGGTTATAAGATTGTATCCACCCCCAGGACCTTCCCCATATTTAAATTGGTGTAAGCCCTTTGTTCTCTACATTTGTTGGCTCCTTTCCTTAGATGTGCGCCTCCCCAGATTCCCTAAATAAATCCTTTCCCTGGAACCAGCGAAAACCTCCTCTTCGTCCTTTGCCTCTTGCTGGGCATACCCTGAAGGTCATGCAGCCCTTAGCCGCACCCGGGGATCACAGTGTTTCTCTGGGGTGGCCCACTCTCAGTGCCAGTGCCTGCCTGCCTGTGAGCTAGCCGGGTGGGCTGGAGGGCAGCATGCACTGCGTCATAGGAAAAAACTTCTTTCCATGCCTTGGGCAAAACAGCAGCAGTCAACAACAGAAAGGCAGGGTGTGTCTGAAACAGTAGAAGCAGGTACTTGCTCTAAAATACCTACTGGCATTGTCTTAGTCTTACTTATAATATACAGCATGAGTCAGGAAAACAGTTCTACCTGTTATGTTTTGTTAGCATGGCAAAGAAAAGTAGACTGCATTTCTGAACTCCTTAGAGTTCACAAGGAAGGAGACAAGCATACAAGAGAACAGATTGCTCTAAAGTATAAGATTTTAGAGCTCATGTTTTGTCATACACAATTCAGAACAACTGCTAGGCCCATGGAAATGTCTGAGACAAACAGTTTTCAGCCTGAACAAAAGTAAGCTCTGAATCAGAGAGGTAGTCTGGTAATGATCAATCAAGAAACACTAGCTAAAATCAAATTTGTGAACAACTCTGGTCAGAAAGAATCAGGTGGTGAAAAACAATCAAAGGAAAGAAGCAATTTTAGAAACATCTTGGGAATTAAAAATGAATCCCCATAAAAGTCAAATGGAAATATCTTTCCATTTTGAACAAGTTTATCTCACAGCCAGTATTTTCATAGAGAGCTTTTGGCAGATTACAATAAAATGAGCCAATTTTCAATAAGAATACACTTTTCCCATGATTCTACAATTTAGATAATTCATACAATTGCAAGCATAAAATCTCCAAGTGGTAAGATATTTCAAGTAGTCATTTAAGTACTGCTTGAATTAGTTTCAGATTATAACCAAATGTTGCCCAAGCCCTGACGGTATTCCCATGTTTGAGATCCACAGCGCTATACTTAGAATCAAAATCTAGGCTATCTACAAACAAGCTTGTAGGACTACTACATATATGTTTAGAGTATTGTGCCACAGAGGCTCTGTCAGCCAAGTCTGCTAGAGGAACAGAAGTGATTTACTAAAGTCGTGCTTGGTAATAATGCTGAAAGACCTTGAAGGATATAGAGGTCCTCTTTCGTTGAGGGCCCATGGAAGTATGGTGAAAACCAGATATCTGCAGATTATTGAAACTGATATGAGAGACAAAAGGCAGACAGCTAGTTACAGTCCTTCAACCATCTCTCTCTCCTGTTAGAGTGACAATATTGCTGGTTCAGCTCTGCCTGCAATACATTATAACCCTCACAGGAGCTAGAGGAATACTACACTTCACAGTCAGTCTCAGAGAAGTCCAGAGGCTGTTTGTGGACCTTTAAGCTTTCATTATTTTCTAAGCCATACAATACTTATAATTCCTCTGAAGTGGTTTTGAAAAGGATTTGGATAAAACTGGTGGTAACAGAGTGTTTATAGTAACTCACATTTTCTTGGTGTATGGGGGGGGACATTGGGATGGTGAAACAGATGTTCCCACAGGCCACAGTGCTAAACTAGCTAAAAACAGATGCTTGAGACAAGAATTATCTTTTTATTGAAAAACAAGCTAGTGGAATGTATATCAGAACTTGTTAATTTTGAATTTGTAAATAAAGAAAGATCACAACATATTCTTATTATAAAATGCTTTCTAATCTGAACTAATATTAATGGTGATTTTGCCATTCATGACTAGAGGGTGAATTTCCAAGAGAAAGGGAATGTCACCACCTAAACTAGAACGAGAGACAGCTGTAATTTTGCTCTGTCTCTCTCTATCCCTAATCTGCTCTTTACCTTACAGAAAGTCTCTCATACTGAAACCTTATTGGTCTTGTTTTGAAATACGATATTAATTACTACACTTTTATGTCATGAAGAGTGTGCCAATTCAAATAAAATAACACTGAATTTTTCTTTTTTAAAAAGTGTTTGTCACCTGCTCTAATATTACTACAACCTATGTACTCTTCTGATTAGCTCTAAACATTATTTCCGTGCTTTTTATAAGATACAGATGTTAAATTAATGATTCAGAGTGTTTCAAACTGACTCTCCATTCCCCAGCAATTATTAAAATATTTGAACACCATTTGATACTACATATAAATGTCCTGAAACCTCAAATGAGTTGAGGAAGTATTGGTTTTTATTACCTCTTAATTTCTCCTTCTCTACCTCCTTTCAAAACTCACAATGAACATGCTTTGTAAACTTGTTGTTTGTCCTAGATTCATTCCTCACACTATTTCTTTTGGAGTTATTTTTTTCTGAGTTTTTCTTCAGAAAAATGCAGGAGATGCTGCTAAGCAGAAGCATTGCTACAGTGCTGTACTTTTTTTTGCAGTGAACAAGATGTTTCAACTTTTAATCAAACCATCACTGTTCAACTATATTTACTTATTTAAATCCTGTGAATTTAGCACGCTGATCTTTATGAGACTTCAAGACAGCTGAAGAAGTGAATATTTTTCATTCGAGATGCTGCTGTCCCAAGTGAGCTGGGGCAGTGCTTTGTACTTCCAAGATGCATGTGGCTTTGGACACCCTACTGTTTTCCAGGGAAAAGCCAGCAAAACCACTTGTGAACTGAGCTCAGGGGCTTGGAGGCAATTAATAGCACAAACTCCTATTGTGTCTCATAGGCTTAGTTATTACTGTTGAAGAGGAGAAAAAGAGAATTTCAGTTTTTGTTTCAAATTCAGTAAAACTTGGACCAGAAAGGTGAATGCTGTAAGATACATTTACTGGATAAAATTGTCTCCTGACTGATCTGTTTTGACAGCCCCAGTTTTATAAATATATTGGGAACCTTCTTTATAAATGTATTGCTTTTAAGCCAAGACAGCATTTGTGTTGGTTTTGCTTGGCCTTATTTTTTGATAGCAGAGGGGCTACAGAGGTGGCTGCTGTGAGAAGCTGCTGGAAGCTTCCATGTCCAGCAGAGCCAATCCCTCGTGACTCTGAAGATGGATATGCTGCTGGCCAAGGCTGGGCCGATTAGGGATGATGGTAATATCTCTGTGATAACATATTTAAGAAGAAACAAAATTAGAAGGACATTTTTAATTCCAGTCAGAGAAGAGGAGAAGGTGAGAATATGTGGGGGAAACAACATGGAGACACCACAGTCAGTGCAGATGGAGGGGGAGGAGGTGCTCCAGGCGCCAGAGCCGAGATTCTTCTGCAGGCCGTGGTGATGACCATGGTGAAGCAGCTGTGCATGGGGACCCATGGGGGATGCAGAGATCCACCTGCAGCCTGTGGAGGAGCTGCCCATGCCAGAGTGAGTGGATGCCTGGAGGAGGCTGTGATCCAGTGGGAGACCTGGTGGAGAGAGGGGGCCCTGCTTCCAGGCTGGAGCAGCCTGTCCTTAGAGGACTGCACCCCGTGGAAGAGTGACCCACACCACAGCAGTTTTGAGAGGACTGTGTGCCTGTGAGAGGAAATGACATTGCAGCAGTTTTGAGAGGACTGCTGCTGGCGAGATGGGAACCATGTCAGTGAGGTTCATGGAGAACTGTCTCTCCTGGGAGAGACCCCATGGTCTCACAGGGGAACAAATTCTCTCCCTGAGCCAAGTGAAAAAAAAATGTCAGGTGACAAAATGACCAAGACCCCACTCCCTGTCACCCTGTGCTGTCGATGGGAAGGAGGGAGGAGTTGGGGGAAAAAGATGTTTCTACGGGCTTATTTTACTTCTCATTATCCTGCTCTGATTCTGTTAGTAATAAATTCACTTTGTATCTCTAAGTTGAGCCTGCTTTGCCCTTGGAGTGTTTTCTCCCAGTTCTTATCTGAACTTATGAACCCTTCGTTAAATTTTCTCTCCTCTGCCCAGCTGGAGCAGTGGAGGGTGAGTGAGCAGCTTTTGTGGGTGCCTGGCATTTGGCTGTGTCAAACCACGACAGCTTCTAATCTGTAATACTGATTTTGAAATAATAAATCCGTGCTGCGAAGACTCAGATGGCATTTCCAATGCCTCTTGAGAGAGCAGAGTACTTTGCTTCATCTTCTCTAAAAGAAAACAGAGCTCCCAGGCTTCATTATAGTGACAGCTGTAAAGAGGGGCTGTTCAACCACCTTTTGAACAAACAAGAATTGAAGGTTACAACTAAAAAGAATTAAAACTTGTACATAAGGAAATAAAAACAATCAAATAATCTCTTTAGTCATCCTTGCCTATTAAGTCTGATTTTCAACTCTTCTTTAAGTCCCTTGTAACAAGCAAACCCAAATTTCCCCCCTACCAAAAGACATCAGTAAACCTTCATCAATCTAATTAGGATTTGCTTATCTACTACAGCAGGAGAATCAAAGCGTTAGTGTGGAGAAAGAGACTGTTTCCAGATCCCATCCATGGGATTCAGACAGATTGAGAATAGTAACATAAGTAGCTGGAGAACTTAAAAAGTGATCTGCTTCTAAACCTAAGAAACATACTCCTTTCTGCATCAACATGCACACTCAAAGGTTCCATGTAATTGAAAAACCAGGTTATATGATCCCCACACTAAGATCATCCAGCTCTCTCTTTTTCCTGTTTCTTTTTATTTTTTGTTTTCCAGATGAGGAGTGGGGTGATGTGAGCTTAAAAAAAAAAAAAAAAAAAAATTCCCATTCTGTAGTCTCCTCTAACTAAGTTAACATTAACTTCATTTTTGTAACTCCCCACTGTTCCTGATTCACTATTTTTCTTTTTACCTGATTCATTTTCGAGATAAAGAACTGTAGAAGGCAGAAAATTTTTAGCATGGTGTCTTATTTCCTGCTGGGTTATTTTGTCTGTCCAAGGAGCTATTAAAGAAGAGAATAGAAAAATGGATTTATGTTGCTGTACCTGGAAAAGACACATATAGCCACACATGAACTTTTTTTTCCCCAAAGGTTTCACTGAAGATTTCGCAGGCAACAATATGCTTTACAACTACATTAATAACTTGATTATACTTTGCCTCCAGCAAATTATAATAAAGTACCTCTACTTTCTCCTTCTGTCCTCCATTCCCTCACCCCCCATTTTGCAGCCTGCCTGGCAGGGCATCTTACGTGCACACATACACACTTCACACCTTTATTTATTTATGATGACTCTGACAACATCATCTGTAATACCAGTTTTAAAGCACTGGCAATGATGTAAAATAAGCCCAGTGAAAGGTATAAAAAATAGTTTCAGAAAGTGTAGGTCTTATCCATTAATTTTTATTGAAATCGCTCTAAAACTTAATAACCTTCCAAAATTAAGAGCAAAATCACATACATCAAGACCCAGTAATGTCTAAATTCTTTAAGCACCAGATCAACCTTCTATTTTTCACCATGTCCTACCTTGTATTTGTTGTACTTATTGTATTTATTGTACAGAGATGTCTGCTCTTGTCTTGATCCACCTTCTTTTTTGCCTTACAAATGGCTTCACACAAGTTATTTATATTCACAAAAATGACATATGCACACTCTCACATGGAAGTACTTTTGCCCAGAGAAGCTGTGGATGCCCTATCCCTGGAAGTGTTCAAGGCCTGACTGGATGGCTTGAGAAACCTTGTGTAATGGAAGGTGTCCTGGCCCATGACAGGTGATCTTTAAGGTTCCTTCCAATTCAAACCACTCTATGATTCTAAGATTGTACTTGAATATAACTGCACAGTTATAGTCAGGATTGAAGCCTTTCTTCTGTGAGAAATAGCTCTACTCCTTTTTCCCAGGGAATTTACAACTTTTATTGTGGCAAAGAAGGGCTGGAGACAAGCAGGAGAAGCAGGAGATACAATGAAGAAGTAAGATATAATGTTGTAAGATGTAGAACCTTCTTCATTTCCCCCAAGAACTTTCACCAGGGTTTGATTTTCTTAATTAATATGAGATTTAGTACCAGGAGTTTTTATCTACTGAAAAATTAAACATACCACATTAGTCTATGAAAAATACCAGAATTAATATATAGCAGATGTGATACATTTAAGTTGAGGATGAGAAAATTATGCATTTGTGTGAATGTATTTCACTGCAAAATCTTCTTCAAAGCATAGTGATACCACAGTCAACTTGCTCTTGTGGGTAATGCCTCTGGCTTTTTGCCTAATCATTTAGCAAAAAGTGATCTCATTTTATAAGTTACTTATATATAGAAGTCCATGTAGTTAATTAAAATACTGTCGGAGTCGCTGACACAGGGTCCCCTGACCCGGGGATCATCTGGGAAGGCATCGTGGTGTTGTGCCACACTTAGGAATGAGACAGACAGGACTTGCTGATGTTTTGGTCTTCAGGATAGTTTATTACCTTTATCAGCTCAAAGCCCTGGATGACAGTAGTTTCCCAGCGACTCGAGGCCGTGTGGCAGCAAGACCTCAAAATGCCCGCTTCAAGGCCTTATATACAAGATATGCTATCCAATTAACTACAACAACATACCTAACATGTAGTTTATTATTCTTTTGCCATCTATTCGTAACTCTCTATCTGTTCACATAGGACTTACATTGGGGACACTTTTGTCCAATGAAACTGTGCTCCTCACACAGCAGAAAATGGAGTCGGTAGAAGAAGGAAGAAGGAGGAAGGGACAACACCCAAAATCCTCCATCTTGGTCTCTCACCTACATCCATACTAGATCAAACCCATAATCTAAATTTTTCACCCTGTGAAAAACTGCAACTACATTACTACCTATTTCACACACTTGTTTATTCAAGCTCATCCCAAAGCTTTCTCTGTGGACAGAGGTTAAAAGCAGTGTTTTCCTGGGGATCAGGAACCCTCAGGACAGGCAGAGAAACATTCCCTGTGTCCAGGATTTCCACGAAATACCACTGTTTATGAATCAAAACAATGTATCATGACAGCTATTGTGGCACTGAGTAGAATTACACACCAGTGCACACACTTGAAAAATAATTGCATTGTTTTCCAAATGTTTTCTACTGATTTACACAGGATTTCAATTAAAACAGAATTTGAACTACAACTGTGAAGAAATTATGAGTTTGGGTGATGTTTCATGTGACGAGATTTATGAGATTGGGCAGCAGTATCTAATTTTGAGTTATCTTAAGGATAGCATGTTCCCAGTTTTCTTGAACTGTGATGCTATAGAATATTAATATATGCGATTTTTATTTCCTCTGAACATTATCTAAGGTTGTATTTGGAAATAACTTTTCTTTCAGTTCACATCATCATGTGGTAAACCCAGACAGCTGATTCCCTAGAGGGAAAGCAATCTCTTCTGATTTCTGTCCAACAGAGTGCCTGAAGATGTGGAGCAGGACCTGCCCTCTCCCAGGAAACTTTCTACAGAACAGCAACAAGCACAAAAAATCTTTCAGTAAGCATCAAAAGCATGTTTTACTTTACATTATCTCAGGATTTACTTTAATATTTAAATATTAATTAGTATTGTATAATAGAATTATATAATAATTATTAATCATAATTTAATATTAGGACAGCTTTGTTCATTCCATTCTTGGAAAAAAATCCAAGCCTCATCTTTTTCAGCTTTCTTTGTGCAGAAATATCCTACTGAGATAGTTGCCACACCTGTATAAGCAAGATTAGGGAGTTAAAAACATGGAGAGCAAAAATTATACTGGATTTCTGGCATAAGAATAAGTATAATTATGCTAAGTCTTATATAATACAAATATAGTATGCATGATAATGCATAATACCATAATATAGAACAATACGTAATACCATATAAATAAAAATATAATATAAAAATAAATATATACTATACATCAGTATAATTATACAATGTTTCAAGTAGATTGTGAATCTTTAAAAAATAACAAGGTGTTTCCTTAATGCTGATTCATTCTCCTTAATAATGTGAGAAGTTGCTGAATTTGCCATTCAACTTATGCCTACCTTGAATTATTTCAAAAAACAGAGGAACCAAGATCAAAGCTTGATGTGGTTTTCAGCTCCGTATTTTCAATTTAGCTATTATTTTGATGCCATCTAAACCCACACAAAGCCCAGAATTAATGCTCACTAGAACACAAAAAAAAAAAAATTGTGTTGGTATAGGAGTTTTACCCCAATTACAAAGGTGTTTACACAATAAATTATATACAGTCCTATGGTTTTTTCCTAAATTGGTCAACACCTAAGAAAGTAAAATATAAGAGTGGTACTCTTCCTATGATTTTTACTACTACTCGTTTGCAAGCAAGAGGTTTAATCACACTGCCTATGTCTTTATCAATATAAAAGCAGATCAAACTCTGTACTACAAATTTCACTCATAGTTCCAAAGAGAAGACACTGACTCCTTCCAAACCACTTGTTTTCAAAACAGTATTAGTCCAAGCAGTTGAGTTCCAATTTTTTCCAGTTTATTTCTATCTCATTTCTTCTCCAGACTCGTCAGTTCTCAGCTGTTTCTGTGTCATGGAACTGTGCCTAGTCATGTCTTAGGAAGAAAAATTGTAAAGAACTGTGCATGTTACAAAATGAATTCACAAATATTTAATGTACATGCCAGTAGTCAGGATAAATAGTCCAGTGATGGCTCCTTTGTGTTGGCATAATTAAATGACCAAGTTAGGTAACATTTTGAGAACAAAGTGTCCTACAACTTGTCCTAGTTATAAATCAAAGATTACAGCTCCTAAAGAGTATTTAGGTCATAACTACAAATACCTGTCAAATTATACTGATGGAGCCAAGAAAAGGCATAGGGATATGGCAACACGAGCATTTTTGCATTTGTGAGTGGGATCTGAAAGTGTTTCCCCATGCAGCACCATGCAGAAACCTTTGGCTACCACTTAAGAAGCTGATTAGCCATGACTTTTCCAACAGCTCCAGTTCATCATCTGATCTTTTTTATTTTTCTTTCCTATGGAAAAAGAAGATAAAAACATGAATTACCAATCCAGAGCCATGTGGGCAGTTGGCAGGCATCCCATCAGAAGTCCCATTTCCAAGTCTTCACCAGCAAACAAAGCCTACACAAAAAGTAAATTTAAAAAAGACTGCTGCCTTTCAGTTTTCCCTTCTCTCCTCTAACTAGAAGGCAAAATTTAATGTTACAGGGCAAAACAACACCAAAGCTAAAACAACAAATAAGCTAATTCAAAACCATCCATCGAAAAGCCAAAGCAGAAAATCCCCTAACCAAAAAGACCCCAGATGTTAACACAAACAGGGGAAATCCCATAGAGTACTAAAAAATTATCCAAAAATTCATCAAGCTACTACTCGGCACTGGATGTGTTCTGTACAAGAAGGAGAAGCAAGATCAGTTGCAAAAGACAGAATTCTGAAAAATTGTTCTTTTCATCTTCATGTCAAAAATTCTTTCACTGTGATGTTGACTAGCAACAGCAAGTGATTTATCCTGAATTTTTTAGTTGCCTGTCACAGGTCTAAAAAGAACCTGGAATAGAAGCAAAATAATTTATCTATTCTCAAGCCTGCAGGGGACAGGGAAGATTTGTTTCACTTCTAAGTTTTCATTCCATCAAGGCAGCATTGAATAAAGATGAAATGCAGAGATGGCCTGTTTAATTTACATTTACATTCATATTTACATAAAATAAAATAAAAATAAAATAAAATAAAATAAAATAAAATAAAATAAAATAAAATAAAATAAAATAAAATAAAATAAAATAAAATAAAATAAAATAAAATAAAATAAAATAAAATAAAATAAAATAAAATAGGGAGAAGTTTTTCATCTTAGAGAGCTGTGTTTAAAGAGCTTCATGTGTCATGTGAGAACAAAACCCTCATCTCTCCTCAACAATACAAATCAAAAGTGCAGTTTTCCACCATAGGCCTTCACATACAGCAAAAATCTTTGTTTAGAATTTTTTTCTGAATGGATGTTCATTTGCAATGTCCTTAATTTTGGTGTGTTAATTGCTACCATTTCTAGAAGGCATTTTACTATCATATTATTTTTCTTTTACATGAATAATTTCAGGGGCCAGCTTTCCAAAACAGTTCAACATGTGTACTCAGAGGCAATATTCCAAATGCGTGAATGACTCAGACTGCATCAAAATAACATTACATTCCCTGTAGCTTAAGCAGAGAACCATCCTAAAGTATTTGGTATACAAGGAAAAAAGCAAAATCCCGAATAAAACCAAAGTGACTAATGGAAGAAGTAATCTACATGAAAGCTCTATGATCCCCATATTCCACACACACACATAGGGTGCTGATAACCAAGGTCATGGTTTCAATCCCTGTACAGGCCATTCACTTAGAAGATGATGATCTTAGACTTTTTTTTGCAAGCCTAATGATTCTATAATCTATGAAATATCACATTTTGTGTGATTGTGTCTGCATCTTACTATATAAAATGGCTTCACGGTTGCCTGCTTGTTGTTTCATTTTGTGTTTTTGTGTGCACATGTATGTATAAAACTAGAAATCACAGAATATTCTGAATTGGAAGAGAGTCACAAGGATCATCAAGTCCAACCATTAACCCAGCACTGCCGAGTCCACCCCTAAACCATGTTTCCATCCCTATGTTTTTGAACACGCCAACAATGGTGATTCCATCACTGCCTTTTCCAATGCCTTACAACCCTTTTAGTGAAGAAATTTGGTATATTTGCCAGCATTTAAGAAACTTATTTAAGATAAACAATGAAACAAATATTTCTGTGATTGAATCTGTCACCTAGGCACCATCAAGATTTATCTGCTTTTTCTGACACTTGTGAGAGAAAATCTTCAGCAGGCAGCAGGAAGGAAAGTTAACAGCATAAAGATACTCTAAATTTTGTTGTAAATGCCTTCAATTTAAATTATGATTTTTCACATACTGAGTGATTGCAGTTGAAGCCCTCGCTGGTGGAATTTGGAGCTCCCAAGCCAAAACCCTGCTACCTCATGTTCCTATAGGTTGGGTGACAGACATAAGACTGCAAGCACAGTCACAGTGCCCTGCAGATGTTTTTCCTGGGTATCAGGAAAGCATTCACTTTGGAGCAGAGAGCACTTATTTATATACTCTTAAAGGAAATAAAAAGAGCTGCTGATGTTTGTCTCCAACTGAGGTTTTGTATTCTTCGTTATGATTCCTGGTAGTTGAGGTGACCCTAAAGTATTGCTTCAACTTATCCTGTCAAAATCAGAAGATACTGCTGAGAGCTAGAGTCCCTATGGTACCTGTGCAGAGATGCTTTGAGTCTGTGTCCGAAAAGTAATTTTCTTGCCCTGTAGACAAGCAGAGCACAAATTTCCTTCTGTTATGCCTGAATTACACCCCTGCTTTCCATAAAAAAGTAAAACAAAATTGCCCTGCTATCCTGGAGTCAACACCACATGAACATGAAGAAACTGACCAATTCATCAAACAGAATCAACAGATGTGGGAGTAATATTTTGCATAAGCAGATTCTAGAGATTTTTTTACAGCCATTCACACTGTTATGATATCACTTTACCTGATTTCAAAGTAATTACTGTGGCAGCGTATCGTATGTCCAGTTTCACATGAGATGCAGAGCACATGCTCAGCTCTTATGAGACAGGCTCACGTGGCATTGCACACAAACTCCCCTACTAGCTGCTGTCTAGGGGCAAGGGTTTTCCAAAAATATTTTCTCCAATTCCTAATGCTCACTTTATGTAATAATATATTTTGGCACACCTTAGAAGTTTCCACCACCTCTTCTTCTTTTTACCACTTCTTATCCCCCTTCAGGAAAGACAAGAAGAGAACCTTATCCTTCAGGAAGGATAAAAACAAAATCACAGAATCATAGAATATCCTGAGTTGGAAGGGACTCATCAGGATCATCAAGTACCTGCACAGGATACCCCAAGAATTCCGTCATGTACTTGAGAGCATTGTCCAAACACGTCTTTAATTCTGTCAAGTTTGGGTTATGGTCACTTCCCTGGGAAGCCTGTTCCAGTGCTTAGTCACCCTTTGGGTAAAAAATCTTTTCCTGATATCCAGCCTTAACCTTTATCCCCTGACTTCATGCTTCATGCCATTTCCTCAAGTCCTGTCATGCCATCTCCTCAAGTCCTGCTCACCAGGGTAAACAGATCAGTACCTGCCCCTCCGCTTCCCCTTGTGAGGATATTGAAGACCACAATGAGGTCTGATCTCAGTCTCCTCTTTTCCAGGCTGAAAAATCAAGTGCCCTCAGCCACCCCTCAGACAGCTTCCCCTGAAGGCCCTTCACCTTCCTTGTGGCCTCCTTTGGACACTCTCTAATGGTTTCATGTCATTTTTATACTGAGGAGCGCACAGGATGCGAGGTGAGGCCGCCCCAGCTCAGAACAGAGCAGGACAATCCCCTCCCTTGCCCAGCTGGAGATGTTGTACCTGATGCACCCCCAGACACAGTTGCCCCTCCTGCCTGCCAGGGCATTGCTGACTCATATCCAGCTTGCCATGGACCAGGATCCCCAGGTCCCTTTCCATGAGGCTGCTCTCCAGCGTCTTGTTCCCCAGTCCATACACACAACCAGGGCTGCCCATCCCCCTAGGTGTAGAATCTGACACTTTTCCTTATTAGACCTCATACAATTAGTGATTGCCTATCTGATTTGTTGAGGTCTCTCTTTAGGGCATCTCTACTTTCTACAGCAAAGGCAGCCCAAAAAAGGTCCAAACAAAAGCTCATATATATGAATTTAAATTAGTAATGAGATTTTAACAAAGCATTAAACTTTAGGCTCTCATATGTATGACAGACAGGAAGGTCTGTAAGGGCAAAGAGCTATGGAAAAGCAATGACCCAGATCCTTCCCTCCTCACCTCATGCCACCTCACAGATACTAGAGGCAAGATTAGAGCAGGCCAGCTCTTCCGCATGATTCTTTCAAACAAAATATATTGTATAGTTGCAAGCAAAATGCTATTTATTTACTTATTTTTATGGATTATTTTAACTATGACTAGTTTTTTATTTTTTATTAACCTGATTTTTTTTAAGCTAGAGGAAAGAAAAGAAGAGATCACAATTGAGGGAATGTAATGATAACAAGCAGTATAATAAACAGTTCAAGAAAAGCTATTCTCTGCAGAAAAATGCAGACACTTTTTGCCGTGTAGTAATATTGCACTCCAATCTATATAAAGAAGAGGATGTGAGTACATAAGGAGACTGAAATTATATAGGCAAAACAGGATTAAGAGATCTCTTTTAAGTACATTAAGAATGAAAAGTGAAAGTGATTAAATAAGTCAATAATGATTAAAGATGATTAATCTCCAAGTCCTACTAAAGAAGATGTCCCTTTAATTTGGGTTTTCTGTGATGTGGGAAAACATAATTTTTGTAACACAAGTTCATTGGACTGCATGAACCATCTTATCTGGGGGAAGATGTCATCCCTCTTTAGTGTTAAACATCTTCATTCCTCAGGGAGTGTCTGAATTTCTCCTTTATGTTTGGTAGGGTAACACACCAGTGAATGAACCTTTATGATCCTCAACTTTATTGTAACTAGGGATGCTCGTTAAAGCTGCTCATGAACAGCACAGACCTTCTGTATGGACCCTTAAAAGCAATCCTGTGAAGTACATATTATCTGTCTTCTGTATCTCCCTAGGATTACTGCTAGGTATTGTGACTGTTTCCAAATGCTTCTTTTGCAGGGTTAAGGTGGTATGTCTATAACTTATTAACAATTGAAGACCAAATCAGATGACTTTGGTTTCTGAGGTTTTAGCAGCACAGAAATAGTGAAGCACACATTACTTTTTCATTCTCCTAAAGTATGTTCTGCTTCTTTATTCTTAAATCACTTGCAGTGAGATCTCAACCCTCTTTTTCCTTCCCACAGGTACTGCTTTCTCCCCAGAGTGCTTTTTGATTCATGTATAGAGTGCCTTACTTTTGCTGTGCCTTTTCCTCAGTTTAAAACAGAGTAGAATTGTAATGCTACTATTTTGTTCAGTCCTTGATTGCTGTCTCTTGCTGAGGTCTTTTGCTGAGGTCTTTTGCACTGGGATGCACAGATGGTCCTTCTGTCAATCCGCAGGTTTTACAATGTCTTGACTTGTTCAGTAAATAAAAAGAAAAACCCAGCTTAACAGCCTTAGTCTGCAAAGCTGTGGACCAAACAAAAAATAAGTCATGTTTTCTGAGAAATTGGTTATGTTTATTCATTAGTTATTCTCAAGAGTATTATTGTACTACTGTAAGGATCTCAAATAGCCACTGCAGTATGAATTTCCCCAGTGCAGCCTAGCTCTGCCTTCCCTCAGTCAGTCTCCTTTCCTTCTCTCTATCATGCTCAACCTCATGCATATGCCCTCTCCCTCACAGAGTCTGCCACTGGCAAAGTCAGCAAAAAAGCAGAGATGACCAAAGGACAGCCTTATCTCCTTGGTCTCCACATCTAGAGCACAGCAGCCTTTCCAGCTTGTTGTATTTCACAAGCAGATCTGCACCAGCTGTTTCACACCTTCACCCCACTCCGATCTGTTATGAGTGCTATTGCTTGGGCTATCCAGCTTGTGATCTGACTGCAATAGCCAGTCATTTATTTTGAGTGATATTTGGATAGATGTTGGAGTCTTCGCTGACACAAAGTCCCCCTGACCTCTGTGATGATGTTGTGCCGTGCTCAGAAATGAGACAAGCAGGAGTCGCTGGCTTCGGTCTTCAGTATAGTTTATTACTTCTTTATCACAGTTCAGAGCCTTAGATGACGACAGGCTCAGCACACTACAGTGACATGTGCCAGAAAGAAGAACTCAAAATGGACAATTTCAAGGATACTTATACAGATACCTTATCCAATTAAGTTTTACCATATATCTAACACGTAACATGTTTTTTATTTTCTATCAATTAATAATTATTTGTCAGTCACGTGACATCTGCATTGTGACTTTGTCTAACCAATCACTGTGCTACCAACACTGCAGAAAATGGAGTAGATGAAGAAGAAAGAAGAAACTGAGTCAACACCCAAAAGTCCTCCATCTTTTCTTTCATCTACCTTCCATACTAAAAACCCCAAATCTACTTTTTCACCCTGTGATAAACTACAGTATCATCTAGTATATACATTAACAAAAACTCAACCTCTCACAGAGTCCTGGAAGCTTTTTCCATGGCCAAAGACTAAAAACTGTGCTCTCCTGAGGAATAAAACCTCCCAGGACAAGCACAGGAGATATTCCTGTGTCCTGGATTCCCACAGATAGAAACATCTTTCTACATCGTATCTGTGGCATTTCTGGAAAAGTATTCATTTGCTTGTCTCTATTTTCCACGTAGACACAGTGGCAAATACTTCTTGAAAGATGGGACTCGGAAACAACCTGTTTTAGAGCACTCCCCAGTTATCATGTCATGACGTGATGTGTCTCATACTTGCTCTGCACTGATGTCTGTCCCCTGTGCTAGTTTATAGGTTTCAGAGGAAGATACCCCCTGAGCAGATGAGCATTTGCTTTCCTATATCCTACTTTTCTCTCTACAAAAAAATTAAAGGGAACTGAAGGACTGGTGCCAGACCCACATGCTGGGTGGCTGGCATGCACCTATGGAGGGGCACAGGGAAGAGGCAGCTGAGAAGATGTGAGGATGGCTCGGGGCCTTGGGAAACTACAACCACAGAGGGACCCTCATCCACTGCAGTAGTGGAGGGGGTAAATGATAACTGACACATGGTTTTAAGCTGGGTTTTTTTTCTTGATTATATGACTATTCAAAATCCAGTGTTTCAGATTGTTTCTTCCCATGCAACTTTCTAGCTGTCTTCGTAGAAGAAAATCCAATTCTCAGTGTAAACCATGCATTTTTCTCCTGAAAAATGCTCACAAAATGAACAATTGTGTTTGCAAGCAACTCCACTTTGCAATGAAAATAGGGGAAATCAGGACTGGATAGGTCTTGACTACTGGCCACAGAGGCCACCAAGTGCCCTGATATGACCTGGCACTTCCAAGGAAAAACAATCCCTTGGAGAGGACTCTGTGTCCCCAGCGAAGAATGACCTATTTTGAAACTCTAAGCAATACCTTCAGTTCCTCATACTACTGGACTATAATGATCTTTTTATAGATAAATGAGCGTGACTTTCTGAGGAAAGAGTAATCATTAAAAAAGAGCCTCTAAAGAAAAACCAAAGTCCACCGTCAAGGAAAGATAATAACCCCTAAGTTTAACAGGATTTCTGGAAGACACAGTTTTTAGTGCATTTTTTTCCTCCAGAAATTTACTTTTCCTCAATAAACTAGTTATCACTTCTTTTTCACCTATCCAATCAAATGTGACTTAAGTCGTCCAGTGCCTATTTCTCTGAATTTTTCACAGCTTGATATTGAAAAATACTGAAGAGGAATATGAAAAAATTCAGTCATATATTGGGATATAGCAAAACAGTTGTTTATTATTTAGCAAAATAAATTATTCACAGAATTTATTCTATTATCTGCATTTTTAGAAGAAAAAGAAATATCCTTCAGTACTGCACAGTTATTTATTTACCTGAAAGTTGCACCTTAAATGATTTCTAGTGGAAAGCAATATACTAAATAGAGAGACTTTCGGACCTAGGTGTTTATTTTTTATAATAATATTTAGAGGCTGTTGCTGTTTATGGATTCTATGCAAAGTATACAACCTGTGAGAAGATCTTAATTTTGTAAGTTAAATCAAGTGTATTTTCTATGTATAGATCTAACCATTTAGAGTAACACCAACAAATGGATATCAACCAATGGATATCAAATTTTACAAATGACTTGATATTATGTTACAGAATGACATTTATGTTCATAACAGTGGACAGATCTCAAACTCAAATACTGGACTTTAGCATCAAAATAAGTGCAGAAGATGCAAAAATTTTAGGCAATTTTGGAATTCAAAACTCATTTTTCTTCTTCGCTGTACTAGTGATCAGTCAGTCATGGATCAAGGGTTAGATCCTGAATCTGTTACACATGACAGTGGGTATCTAGCAGATTAACTCTGCTGAAGCCAGAAAAAATGTTCATGATCTGATCATTGATCATCAGACTACATGATTCTAGTTTGGCCTCAGAAAGGAATGACTTCTATCACCTCAAACTGGCATTTACCCCAAACAGAAAGGTCTCATTGCAAGGAAAAAAAACGAAGAAAAAAGGAAAACAAGAGTGGAAAACATAGTTGTGGTAGTGAGAGCAGCAGGCTGAGGTGTCTTCAGCTTCCTCCTAGGGAACTGCTTGTAAATACGCAAGGTGTGGCACATACAGCATCACTTTTCTGCATATTAGGACAAGGCAGGTGCATCTTGCAAGCACTAGAAGAGATGCTCAACTCTCAAGCTAATAGAATACTGAATTAAGGTTTGTCTTTTTCCTAATCTCAAACTGAAATATGCAATGATGTGTATCCATTCACTCACGCTATGTCTCCTCTCCCCCTTAAAAGTCTATTCTTATGTTCCCCACAATCAGGGCAAAAAGGTACAGCAGTTCATGGAAAAGAGCATTCCTTGCAAGTTTTCTTGCCTGACTGCAGGAAATCAGGTTGCAGGTCATCCGTCACACCCTTAACTTTACTGTCCTCAAGTACTTTTTTCAGATGTTGAAATGAGGCCTGAAATAGAACCTCAGAGGCATACAGCCTGGAGTGGAAAAGTGAAACACTCAACTTGGACTTTCTTGTCAGATTCTTGGTCAGACATTGAAAGAGGTATTGAATCTTCAAAAAGTGAAGGTTTTTCCTTGGATTACCCGGACTAAAAATAAGTTTCACAAGGGTTTGCATAAATAAATTTTAAAAAAATCTTAGTATTTCTTATTATATAATTTCTTATTATTTTCAATAAAAATACCAATTATTCCCACATACAGGATAGCATCATGACAGAATAACAAGTCTTTCCATACTATTTAAAAATGTCTTTTCTCCAGAAATTTTATTTCTAAGTTATATCATTTTTTCTATGTGAGATTTAGCTAAAATGGTTATTCTGAACAATCCCATGACATGATGCTGAAAATGTGTCAGAAGACTGTGGCATTATAAATACACAAATGCACATTTCCAGCTTGATTTTTCAATTTGTTATTCCATTAGTTTTTTACTACTTTGTGTAAAATACTATGAACCAAAAAATCCCCACTTTTCCGCTAGAAAAAACATTCATAATTTAAAAGTAATTGCAAGCTTATATTTATGCCAATAGGAATTTTTTACACTACACTTATTTTCCAAGAATGGATATTACAAGTATCTTCCACTTACAGTTTCTTTGGTAATATGACTAGGAGAGAAACCTGACTCAGATGATTATTTTTTCATTTGCTTTACATTTTCATTTTTTATCCCAGGCTTCATAAAGAGTTCTCCACCCTCTCAACATTGTAAGACTGATGACGTCTTATTTACATAATGCAGTTTAGCAGTTCAAATTTAAGAAGAAATACCTTGAAGTTTGAGGGTTTTGCATATTTTTTGTGAATTCACTTGATGTCCCTGTGATCAGGCTAGATCAATCTATGGTTTTCCTGGTGAGCCCTACAAGCTGCATACGAACACCATTAAATTAGCCTCCTGCCAGACTGGGTTGATGGTTGACCCCAGAAACTCCCTGTTGTAATGGCATAGCTTTTACCATTGCCAGAGACATTTATTAATAAGACCCTGTAGGTATGAAATAAAACATGCAGAAAATACCCAAATCCATATTCACACCTATAAGGAGAGAAGAGAAAAAATGGGGGGGAAAGGCAAAAAACAACCCTCTCAAAAGCAGAGGAATGCTTGGCTGCTTTTTTGAGACTGTAACACTTTAAGGCATTTGGTCTGTACAAAAGAGAACTATTAAGTAATAATGATTGTATATGTGGATATAGTTGTATGAAAACTCTCAGAATGTTACCTATACTGACTCGCTTTGACTGATCTGCATAATGGAAAGGGTTTCATTGCTGTCTCATCTGGTCCCTCCATCTCACCACTCACAGGTTATAGGACACAATGGTGTGCTATGGCAAGTGCTATATCCATATCCAGGCTTTCATAGAGGGCCATAGATTGGGTCATAGGTCTCAAACCTGCACTTCATGTTTTTAAATTCCGTGAACTAAAAGTGTTTCGTCTATAGATGCAGCAGTACCTTTAAAGAAGTATCTTTGCGTATTGGTTTGGGCTTTTTGTTTGTCTTTTTTTCAGTTCACATTTGGCAATAAAAGGGGACTTTCAACTCCCACTTTTACACTCAATCCAGCTATAAAATTGCACATTCTCTCCTGCACACATGGATAGAAGAAGTCCTTCTCCAAAGCAATGGATGAGAACAGGCAAGACTTCAGGTCTGGACACACACTAAGTTGCTACTGACACAGCAAAACTCTATTCATTTACTCTGTTTACTGATGACTTAAGAAGAAGATGTGAAGATCCATCCCTAACCAAGACAAGGCTGAAGAAAAGGACTTCTGCTATTAAAAACTCTCCCAGGTTATGTAATTTCTTTTTTCTTTCACAATTTACACTCCACCCTTTTTTTCAGGGTTGTGACTGCATGCACCAGCTTTCTGGTGTTGCAAGTTAATCCTTCAGGATGACAAGTAATTTCCTGCTTCTTTGGAAAATACATTGTTATGGCATTAATGAAGACAAAATGAGCATTCAATTGTTTAAAACAAAAACACAAAAGAAAAACCTAATAATTGAATTTTCAGAATTATGCCAAAGACATAGTTAAGATAAATATTGCTGTTCAATGTTACTGGTTTCCTATGATTCTCTAGTCCTGTAAGTCCATCAAAGTTTTATATGGATAAATAAAATAAGTGGCTTCTCACGTGAGCCCACACAAGCTATATTGTTTTAGTAGAAGTCAGTTAAAAATTAGTTTCTAACTGAAATTCATCCTCAGGCAGTGCAGCAGAAACCACACTTCTGTTCATCTGGAGGTCCATTGAGTTTCCAAACACACCAAGGCTGGACTACAGCAGTGGGGTGAAGCACCATAATTAGTTTTAACCATTAAACATTTCAGTTTCTTATGGCCACCTTCAGTTCCAGAGATTCTACCAAGGAGCACACTTAGCATGTCAAAGGACAACTGTAAAGCCTACTTATGGTATTCAAGATCAGTTTTTAACCATATGAAGAAATTGTTTCTGTGAAAATAAACTCACTAGTGAGATGACAGGTCTGTACACTGAGTTTTCCCTCCTTTCTCCTTTATTTTTTTTCTCTATTGCGCTCACTTTATTATTTAAAAATGCTGAGATGTTAGAAAAGAGTTGGATCAAGTCAATGCCAGGCTAATGTTTAACCTTAAATTTACACATCACAGATAAAAAGGGATTGTACTAGAGATTTCACAGCTAAATCCTTATTTCAGCTTGCCTAGCAGAAGCACCCAGAGTACCAGGGCCTAAGTTCATTCCTCCTTAGCTACCTTTTTTTCAACTCTTTAGAATTGAACTGGATTAGGAAAAGTCTTCTGGCTGAACAGTCTTTCAGTTTATTGCTTGTCATTGCTGAGCTGCAGATAAACTTCAGCTTTACTGTCAACAGAGTTAATCTGGTCAGAGCACCAGACATAGTAAGCCAGAATCTTCCATCAGAGAATTATACAATTGGTGCAATGCCGAACTTTGTAGCTCCAGAAGTCAAAAAATTCGTGACTTGGGACTATGTTGTTTTTGCAGCACTATTTTTAGTCTCTGCCAGCATTGGAGTCTTTTTTGCAGTTAAAGAGAGGAAAAAGAAAACTTCAAAGGAATTTTTGGTGGGTGGTAAGCAGATGACATGTGGACCCATAGCTTTTTCTCTTACATCAAGCTTCATGTCAGCAGTAACAGTCCTGGGGACACCCTCTGAAGTTTATCGCTATGGGGCATCCTTTGTGCTCTTCTTTCTTTCATATACACTTGTCATAATTTTTACTGCTGAACTTTATCTACCTATTTTTTATAGATCTGGCATCACAAGCACTTATGAGGTAAGTAAAAATCATAAAATAAAGGCATTATTCTGGGATAGCTAAGTATTATGCATATATTTTTAGAGAAAAATCTTCGACAGAAAGCATTTTGCAGTGTTTTTTAGAACAAATATATTGATATACCAATTATTTTTAGGAATTATGTGCATTATTCAAGCTAGTTATTTATATTGCATAAGATGAAATCACAGTCTAAGAGTCAGAGCTCCTTTTATGCACATATAGCGCAGACAGCATATGGGTTTACACACAGCACCAAATTAAGTTACAGTTGGAAAATATTTAAGTCTATCCAAATGCTTCTGGTCTTGAGTGTTCTGCTCTGATTTAGAGAAGAACAACACTCAATACTATCCAATTCAAACTTAGTCTAGATATGGTAATTTTGGCCAAGTTACTATATCTGAATAGCTGAGGTGGGAGGAAGAGAAATAAGATGACAGACCTGTTCAAAAAATAAAAAAGAAAGAAGAAAAAGAAGTCAGGGCTGGAGAATGAATTCAAGCATTCTCTAGGAAATGAAATAATTGACTTCTGAATTTTGTAGAGTTTTTGCCTGGCATTTTCCCTAGAACACATTTTTTTCCTACATAATACATTTCAGTAGCAACCCTTATAACTTGCACATCCACAGGACAGCTACTGACCTTTTGGGATGGCCTCTTACTGACTTCAGTCAACTCCTACAAGTTTGATTGCTCCTCTCTGTGGGCAGTTTCAACTAAGTAGGAATTGGATGATGAAATTGGGTTAGTTCACAAAGAACTTTCTGATAACAGAAAGGTTGCTCATCTTCACTGAGCCCAAACCCGAGGAAGGGCTTTGGTCAAACAGATCTGCCTGGGTATTTAGAAATATATTCAGGTTAGTGAAGAATTAAATTGACCATTGCTGCAAGCAGCTGCATTTTCTAGTTGGTTTTGATCCAATATCATGGAATTAATTACTTTTGTCATCTGAACCTCCAAAAGTGTCATTGTAGACAGAGAGACCCTTCAAGCATGCTGGAAAGACAACTGTTTTCTTCATTAATTATTTTTAGAAATAGGTCAAGTTGCATAAATTAGCTATGTATTTATATGGCAAACTGTGGGGTTTATTATGCAAGAAACACAAGACCAGCATGAGCAAAATAAAGAAAAAAGATGCTTTGGCAGTACAAAGTGCACAGCCCAGAGACTTGTAAAAGAAGGAAAACTTGTACAGCCCATGCCTGGTGTCTGCCGGGAGGCACATGGGACTATGGCCCAAGTAAGAGCCTCTCTGCCCCATGGAGGCTGCCATGGGGCAGAGAAACTCTGCAGAGACCCCAGGTGGTGATTCATCCTTAGAACCTGGGCTTTTGGGTCTAGAGGTCCACTCATATCTGCAGTTCTTTTGAAGGTGCAATACCTCTCTACCTCCTTGAACCTGGAAGTCCCTAAAATCCCCCTTCTTGCCTCTCCATATTGGTGATGTGAAAGTTTGGCTTTAGACTGAGACAGAACAAGTGGGAAAGCCAGCTTAGCTCATGCACTAGGAAACTCTATGTTGCTGCTTCACCATTTGCTCCACCTCCACTTTTGTCACTACTGGAGTTAATGCTATTTCTGCTAAACATGAGCTCAAGTTTACTCATTGTATAGTTGGAATATATTTTCATTTGAAGTTTAAATTTTTTTGTAGTTCTTGGGACCTTCTAGTTATTCCTGGTACAAAGCAGGTATTGGTTACTGCAATGCAATATTGAACTTCAACTACATGGTACAGATGAGAAGATTTCTTACATGTAATTATTGTTATGTCTCACAATCTTGCTCTCCTTGTTAACTACTCATAATAGCAGTGCCAGCTGCCGGTAAGTTTAGTTGCACAGTAAGGTGTTATTTAGAGCAAACAGAAGGTAACGTTTGTGTCACAGATGCTATATGTGCACTTTACTGACATTATGCTTTTTCCTAGTACTTGGAGTTAAGATTTAACAAGATTGTCCGTCTTGCTGCAACATTGATTTACATCTTACAGACGGTAAGATAATATTGACTCTGTTTTTTATGTTAATTTCACTCAACATTGATTTTCACAGACTAGTCTCACACAGCACATTTTTTATCATGAGATGTTTTAATGAGTACTCTTTTTTTCTCAGTTTTTTCACTTGAACTAAATGCTAAAAAGAAAGTATGATTATATTTTTAACTGTCTAACTTCCCTAACTTTTCCTGTTTAGTATTAAGAATGCCATTTTAGTTGTCTTTAATACTCGGATGTTGTGCTGTACTCTCATCACACATTCTTGGTCTCATTATATTCACTTGAAGCCTCTCTCTTTCCAAGCAAGTGGATTTTGTCTTGCTTGAGAGACTGGTCAATCTTTACTGGGTATGTTTATTAACCCATTTATGACACTGAGGTGAAAACTGTTGCGCAAGGTATCCTGGCCAGATGCCCTGGTAGCCGCGGTCCCGTGATGGTCACTGCTGTGACCTGCTTGTAAGGTTACATTAATTGTGTATTTATTGGAAAGATGGGATTTGATGGAAGATTAGGAGACATTTCCTCCTGCACTAATTCAATTTTAATAATTTCCAACCTTTGGCAATAGATCTGAATGCTTATTGACTTTGAAGCTTTGTTTCTCCATCAGTTCTCTCAGATCTTACATGTAAAGGTTATTGAGTCAGTTACTTTGAAAGAGATTGAATGGAAAAATGAAAATTCACTTTCTAAGATCAGTGCAACTTGATTTCTCTATCACTATTTGTGTTTTCCAGAGATATCCTTTTTCTATTTCATGAGGATATTTTGTCATCTATTTGTCTTAGCAGTAGAGAAATAAGTAATACAAAGACAGATAATGGTCCTTCTGTCAGAAAGGAATTAAACACAAGATTTTAATTGTTAAGGGCTGAAACAGAAAGCCATATACAATACAAGTTGATTTAAAAAAAAACCCTAGGTCTGGTATTTTGCTCAGAGCCCTACTCTACATTACAAGCTCTACAAGAGCATTCAAATACATAATTTTTCCTCCTTCAGATCCTTTACACAGGAATAGTGGTCTATGCTCCATCACTGGCACTCAACCAAGGTGAGTTCTTATCCTGCACTACACTGCTACCCCAGATTACCACACCAGAAGGATTGCTTGAGTAGCAAAAGCAGATAAACACAAAACCCCAACCCTCCTCAAAGTTTCTTTAAGAAGGTATTTGCCTTCACCTTGTAGCTCTGCATTTCTGACTCCCCAAGCTCCTCTCACACCCAAACATTAGCAGGAGCCTCATGGTTGCTCTTCTGCTCTCCTTTCCACTCAGAACCACTTGAAGAGATTTGAAGCAAGCAATTTCCCAATATCCTGACAAAGTTCACAGTACAAGCTGATGATCCAAGACCATACTATGTACTTTGATTCCCCCAGTCTGTATCTCTTGTATTTTGATTTCCATGGGCATAACTCTTTTCCCTGTTGCCAGAGATGAATGCTGTTCTGCTGTCAGTTCCCAGACCTCTTCAATTAATATTTGCAAACTAGGCATAGAGCATCCATCGCCATAATTTTATTGTCATAGGGCATAAGGAATCATCATGGCCCAAATCCTGATTTTACCAAAACTGATTGGGAAGAGATTGTGAGGCTCTTTTCATTGTTCATTATCTGAGTTGCATTCAGTCTGTTCTATCCCACCGTTCACACAGCGTCAAATTTTCATCCTGTGTCATGCAGCTGAATTCCATGAAAATTTATGAAGAAAAATGAACACAGTTGTTTTAATGAAGCACATTTTAGCATTAAATCATTTTTAGATGCAGGTAATGTAATTTACTTAGGGGTTGGGGTTTTTTTGTCTTAGGATTTTTGGGAATCTCTGAAGAACTTGATTTCTCAAGGCAAAGTTCTGGACTAAGAACAGAAGTGAAGTGTTGCTTATAAAGCTCTGTCCCATCAGAATGATACTTTTTGCTTTATGCGAGTATACTTAAGTGTTACTTTTGCTTGAAAGTCAATTAATTTCCATTTGAAAGAAAACTGCAATGCAAAATAGTGCTCTACAAAACTTGAACAATCCAACAAAGCTCCTAATAGACGTGAAAGATTAATAAATTAATAATTACTCCTAGCCTTCTTAATCTAAAAGATTATAGCTCTTCTGCTACCTTCCAGATGACTTACATCCATTTCACTAACAATTTTGTTTTCATTGGTTTGACAGTCACTGGATTTGATCTCTGGGGCTCTGTAGCTGCAACAGGAATTGTCTGCACTTTCTATTGCACTCTGGTATGTAACAGGCATAACTGAACATTTGGAACATAGACGGTTAATTCCACCATCCTTTAAACATGACAGACTATCAGAGAAGGATGGCTGCTGTGGAGAACATAGAGATAAATTTCTTCTACACTCTGTGTTACAAGGGAGTCTATTAGGAGGAAAAAAATCCTCTCTAATCCTCTGCTGTATGTCTCCATGTTTAAACCAGACATCTGAGACAGAGTCCAGATAAGGAGGCAATAAGCTTCACCTGTCATCTTTTGAGAAGATGATGCATATCTTTTACAAATTACAGGCTGAAAAACACTGTAATGAAAATTGTGCTCAAGAACAAAGCGTTGAAACCTAGGAAGGATAATCACTAGGTCAGAGAGCTTTACTTTTGAGTGGAAGCAACATGAGACTCCAAATTCTGAAATAGATATATTGCATAGATATTTGCAGTGAAGCGGCAGAGCCCTGGGGCTCAGGACACAAACTAATTGCCATTCTCATTGCCGCTAATGATTTTTTTCAATATATCACTCCACTCTTGTTGAAAACACTTATTATATGTTCTAGTACTGATTTGATCAAATATGAAAGCAGTTACTGAAGAAAGCTGAATGGCGAATTTTCTGGAACTATTTTTCTGTGTTAGGCTAATTGTGGACCACTGGGCTCTGAGAATGTATGGAGTCCTATGGGGTGTAGGAAGAGGCCAAAACTCCCTAAGCTTTTGTTCCTCACCATGATATGTTCTTCACATGCATACAAAGGAGGCAGAAAAAAGCATTTAACTGAAGGTCAAATATTCTCCTGTGCCCGTGGACAAACTATTTAGGCTGTGAAATTTTCTGACCTGCAAAAATACAAACTTTGTGGAAGAATGCAGAGCCCTGATTTGCTAGGTGCTGTACATACAGCTAATGAGTTGTCAAAATAAGGAGTGTTTCTACATTTTTCAGTACTTGAGCAACAAGAAAGAAGATTTGGGGTATACAGTTTCTCTTTGTTTTAGGGAGGATTAAAAGCTGTTGTCTGGACGGATGCATTTCAAATGATTGTCATGGTGGCTGGCTTCGTGACAGTTTTGATTCGAGGAACTAGTCTGAATGGTGGATCGACCAAAGTCTGGGGAGATGCCCATGAAGGATCTCGGCTAAATATATTTGAGTAAGAAAACAAATGATGCAAACCCTTTCTTTCTGTATGTTAAATGTTTACAAACACTACCCTCAGTAAGCCAAAAATACAAAGACGTATTATTAAACAACCTTGATGAACCTTGAAGTCCATTCCTCTTCTCTTCACCTATTGGGAATGTGTTTGAGCTTTAGGAAAGCTTAACTCTTTCAAGAAATCAAAGGTCTGCTGAACTGAACGGGAGATTTGCCTTTTTTCCTTGTGTAGCTACAAATGGAGCTACAAATTATTCATTCCAATTTCATACAAAGAATATTCTGAGTTGGAAGGGATCCACAAGGATCAACAAGTCCAGCTCTTAAGTAAATGGCCCGTATAGGGATCAAACATGAAACATTGATGCAGTTCTCACCATGTTCTAATCAACTGAGCTAAACTCAGTGGCTAATTGTATGTATCTTTCATTTTCTATTCATAAAACTGACACTATGTTTTATTTGCATTCACTGCAGCAGCTAGCAATAGTGCACCAGTGCACTGGGATAGAAATCTGATCTTTCTTTGGCAGTTTGGGGCATTTGTCGGTTAATCAAGGCAAGTCAGTGACAGAATCCAGCAGCAAGGTCAAATGTTATCTGCTGTCCCGACCAAGATAAAGAAAACTGCAAAGATGACACATTTGACACAGAAAGATATACTTGTATGAGTTAGATTTGCTGAGTAAATTTTGTTGTACAAAAGATAACACAGCAGCTGAAGCAAATTCTTGTAAAGGAAGTTATGTCATACTTATGTGTTATTAAAAGTTTACTGGATTTTTTTAGAGTTTGGTAAGCAACTTTATTCCTTGAAGAACACAGGGTCCCAGGCAGGATCGCTTGTAGGTCTCCTACAATACGACATAGGTCTGATGTCTGAGGATAATCACTCTTATAAATTTGATTAATCTCAATTAAGTGATTCTCTGACTAGGTCTGAATGATACTTGTTTATCCTGACTTGAAAACAATGTGTTCCAATATAAAAGTAAAAAACCCTTTCAAAGCTGAACACATCAGGTGTTGCCTGTTCTGGAAAACAGTATTACCAATGCAGAATTTTTGATTCAGATGGTAGGACATACTAGATAATTCTGAAAACATCACTTACCTCTTGCTGAAAAAAAATATGTTTTAATAAAAAATTGAATTGCTTCTTTCTTTCTTCTAGCTTTGATGTTGATCCTTTGAGACGACATACCTTCTGGACAATAGTTATTGGGGGAACATTTACATGGCTAGGGCTTTATGGAGTCAATCAGTCCACAATACAGAGATGCATTTCCTGCAAATCGGAACAGCATGCTAAACTGTAAGCTACCTGTCATTAACCTATTCCTGCAATCAATCAAGAATTACACTAATTTGTCAGCTACTCTGAATGAATATTGTGATCCCATTAGGTGCTAGTAAGCTAATTTTGCTCTGATAGTCTTACTTCCTCTGGCTTGAAATGACTTAAGTATATGCAGAGGAAAACAAAAAATCTATCTTTTGCAACTTATCAATTTATGATCAGGCTGATAAACTAATCCTCAGAAGGTGAGTATGGCAAAGATGCCAACACAGTAGTTGTGATATCTACAACCTCATTGTAAAAACGTATCTATTGGAACTGTGTTTATATTATACTGAATTAAAAGTTGTTATTGATTTAATGGACCACTACAGTACAAGGTATTACCTAAATAAAATTAAATCTCTAATCATTTCTTAAAATTCTGCAGCATCAGAATAATCAGAATCAATGAAGAACAAAGTGAATCTTCACAATATAGATATACAGGTCTCCTGCTTGCTACTTTCCTCAACTTCAGCAGTAGTATATGCATAGCTAGACATATTTTACTAAACAATCCGACTATTTTCGCATACCTAGGGCTTGCACAAATGGCTAAAGGATGAAGGTGATAATTTTTTCCTTTTTCGAACAGTTAGCTTTTTTGCTCTCTGTAAACATATTAATTTTTCTGAAGGTCATGACTGTCTATATGAATTTATCCTGTAGAACATTCAGTGTCTGAAAAACATTTAGAAGTCACACCAGTGAGAACATCGCTAGTAACAAGTTGGGTTAACCTTTGTTTCCTGGTAACACACTCTGAACTGGCCTTAGCAATAGATCTTTGCACAAGGTGATGTCCAAACACAATGAGAGCTCTATAAAATCTCTGCGGTTCTCAGAACCAGGATTGCTCACCCACAGCCACACAATCTTTCTAGTAGATGCTGTCACCCACGTGCATTTCATGGAATAGTGAAAAACAGCCAAGACTGTTACTTTGCACAGTAACATTTGAAATAATATTCTGTGTGCTTTAAAGGGAGGACAGCGTCAACATCTCCCAACAGGCAAAAATCTGTTCTTACAAGGGACAGAAATGACAGACCCAGCACTCAGTGCAGCCCATTTTGTGTGAAGGTTACTTGACTCTTCCAGTTCTATGGAGTTGCTTGGAAACTTTATCCTTGCCCTATAGCATAAGGATGGTGTACTTTTCTGTTTTCTTTATTTTTCAATCTTGCTTTGAATTATATAACCATTTGGGATTAAGGGATCTCCCAGAAAAGTTCAGAATAAATATCTTGTAATAATGCTTTAATTTATCTTCCATTAAACCATTTCTCTCTTTTGCTCTAGGGCACTTTACCTGAATTTATTGGGACTTTGGACAGTTCTATTGTGTGCAGTATTTTGTGGATTGGTGATGTACTCTCATTACAAGAGTTGTGATCCTTGGACTGCTGCTTTCATTTCAGCTCCTGATCAGGTACAGGTTTCCATTACAATAATTAGGAGCTGCTTTGGACTCAGATATAGCACATATCAGAACAGTTTAATTTTGTGCAATGCTCTATGTCCTTTCAGCACTGAGGGACTAAGTTGGGTACCAGATCAGGGTTATTCTGGCACTTCTGCAGTACTAATTCAATTGAGCATTTTTGCCAAAAGATATCCCCTTTGCTCAAAATCTGAAACTATGTTATTTGGGACAACACCAGAATTTAGCAGCATGCTCATATAAACATAAAATACTTCTCTTCCAATAACTAGGAAACTCTTAATTAATTTCTTGTGTTGCTCTTATGCTCCTTCTATCTCAGCTCATGCCATATTTTGTTATGGACATTTTTTCTTCGATGCCAGGAGTCCCAGGACTGTTTGTTGCCTGTGCATTTAGCGGAACACTAAGGTCTGTGAATTTGAATTGACATTTTAGTTGTTTACAATAATTTCTAGAGGATCCAGAATAAGGTCAAAATATGAAACCCTAAGAAAAGCCCAGCTGTTTTTCTTAGAACATTCTAGGAAGTAGCAGTAGTTCTTTATTGAATTATGTTACATCTCTGGAAGTATTTAAAAGACATGGATGTGGCACTTAGGGACTTGGCTTAGTGGTGGACTTGACAGTGCTGGGTAAACAGTTGGACTCTGTGATCTTAGAGGTCTTTTCCAACCTAAATTATTCTATGATTGTGTTTATGATAAAGTCTACACACATCTCCAGCATCTTTTTATCCCAAATATGTTTAAGAATAATGTTTTCAATACGGATAAAGTGTAGAAAAACTGAGTTTAACTTCTCAAAATACTCTTAGGAGTTGCTCATGGTGAAATTGTCTTAAGTTAACTGCCACAATATCAAAGTCAGGGGTATAAATGTTTTCAGGAAGTCTATCTGAACTGTATTCACCAAAGATAGCCTCACTCACCTAGCTAAAAGAGTTCGGCCATTCATGGAGGACCAGGGTGGCACTAGTAGTGACTGTACATTCCTTCAATTTGTAAAGGATTAAAGTTTTAATTCTGGAACAAGTCTATATTTAAGGTCTTTGCAAACCTGTAAACGGAAGAGTCAGTTAGGGTGTGTTTCTATTTTGTTCCATGATAGCACAAAGTAGAGCCCCCAGCAATTGCAGAAGTAGCAGAAAAGTTAAAGTAGCACATATGAAAAATACGGTGAATCATACAGTTCTTGGAGAGCATTAGTGCTGAAAGAGAGGAAGCATTTCTTTATAAATACAACTTGATTTCAGATTATATTGCTTCCTATTTACTTACCATTCTTTTCCCTTTCTACAGCACGGTAGCTGCCAGCATCAATGCTTTAGCAACTGTTACCTTTGAAGACTTGGTCAAGAAAGGTTTCCCAAACCTCTCTGAGAAGATGAGCACGTGGATCAGCAAAGGCTTATGTGGGTACTCTAGATGAGACCCATTTCTTTAGCAGCAAAGGGCACTGCACAGAGAGACTCCCTCAGGAACACTTGTACTTTGGAAACCTGTATGTAACACTTTATAAACCCTCAAGGTGAACACCAGCCTGATACTTCAGCAGCATTAAGTATCAGCACCATATGGCAGAGAAAAAAATATAGACTAGCATTAACAACCACTACTCAAAAGCCTTGGAAAAGTTTGGTCTACTGAAAATATTGGAAAACAGTCTTCATAACACATAAAGAGTATTAATGCAGTTATTACCACATTACTCTAGTATTTTTTCAGAGTAATACAGTAAGTAATTTCTGTTCAAACTTAGAGTATTGCTCATGCTTTTCAGAGAAAAAGCATGAAAACATAAAAGTAAAAAAACCCCACAAAATGTAATCAACATATCAGGCATCGAACATTATTTTAATTTTTAGGATATTTGTTACAATTATTGCAATAAGATCATAACCCTTTTATGAATACCATAATAATACCATAGGAATTCTATTAAAGTTTATAAATATCATGAAAGAGCCAAACCCATATAATTTCTATCACTGTAACTGCTTCTAGTCTTTTCCATTCTTGTTTTTCCACTTACTACGTAGTTTTTTCACTCTGGACCTAGAAAGATAATTATTAAGTTTGAAACCAAGGTGTGCTAGCACAGAAGTTTTGGTTGGCTTTATGCAAGACTGCTGCCATGAAGTTAAAACTGGTGTCAAGGGAATTTCTCAACTCATTTATAAGATTATTTTAAAAGTGACATTTAAAGGCAACAGAAATGTTTCTGCATGGGACATTTCTTTTAAATTAATTTCATTGCTATTCTTCTACTTTGTGAGAAGTATCAATCAAAAACCCAACGAGACTTCACACAAGACACTTGCTGGCTGTGTAATAGTGTACTCCAAACATCCAATAAGATGTGCAAATTCCTCCATGCTGCCTGGTCATCTCCGACACTACTGAGCTGGAAACCATCCCCACTATCAACCAGCACTGAGAACCTCCCTACGTTATATTTTCCAGGTTTATTATATGGTGGCCTGTGCACCTCGATGGCTGCAGCAGCATCGCTGCTGGGAGGAGTTGTGCAGGTATTTCTTGCTTCAGAAATGCAATTAATAGAATATGAATGAACAGAAAATGTAATGAGCTGAGCAAATAATGCTGCCAGCTCTGATGGCTGCTAGACTACCTAAACCATTTCTCTGGACGTTTTCTTGAGAGGAATAAGTAGGAATAAGTGAGTCACTATTGACTCACTGCTAGGAAACAATACTGAGCGTGATTCTCTCTTTAACTGTGCCCTGAAATCACTACTTATCCCTTTTCCCTCACCATTTTCCCACGGAAAATTACAGACCAAAATCAGAATTGGGCATGCTTCTCCTCAGCTGCTGCCCTGAACTCTTCTTTCTTCTCTGCACACACAGGCTTCCCTCTCCATCCACGGGATGTGTGGGGGGCCAATGCTGGGATTATTTACTCTGGGAATTGTGTTTCCCTGTGCTAACTGGAAGGTAAGGAAACAAAAATCCTGATCTGAAAGAAATTCTCTTGGTGTTTTTTGGTTAAAACTCCATTTTGAAAATTGTTTGGATCTTTGAGCTGCTTTTCAGATTTAGTGCCTGAGGATCTAAGATCTATTTATACTTGTATTTTCTCTGCCTAAATTTGTCCTGCTGAATGTAAGTCTATCCAGCTGTGGAATATTTGGTGATTAGATTCACATGAGGGTTTTCTTAAATTTTTTTTGTTTACAAGTTTCATTAAGAAGAAAAAATTTTTCAGTACTTGCACCAGCTTTGGGATGCACAGAGTGATTTCAAAAGCTTTGCCTTCATTCTTTCAATCAAAACACAAAATGAACTCATTCCATATCACCCCATCAGGATTCCCATCAAGGTTAGCAGAAGTAAAACTAAAATCTGTACCATAGCTTTAAGCACACTTCTGCTTCAAATTTTATAAATAGAAGGCACTGAAATACCATGTTTTATACCTTAATTGAGAGAGAACAGAATTTATTTACACTGTAATCCATCATTACCTACTCCTGCCTAATTCACATTCACAGAAAAGCACTTTCCACATATCATCTTTCTATACTTTCCAAGGGTGCTCTCGCAGGCCTCTTAGCTGGCATAAGCTTGGCTTTTTGGACCGGTACTGGCTCTTTCATTTACCCTGCACCACCAACAAAGTCCATTCCTCTGCAACTGTCTACCCTCAACTGCACACTGGCTAACAGCACCAAGGCACTGGTCGCAGCAGCTCCCATGGCAGCTCCAGAGAGGTATTTTTCTTATTTTTACCACTTAAGCCTACGTTTTGCCAAGTATGCCACCCCAGCCTGCAGCTGGGATGCAGGCAGTAACCACAGAGAGGCTGGGAGTGCAGGCTGGGAGTGCAGACTGATGCCAGATGACACACCAGCTGCAGCATGAGCTGCATTTTGCTGGCACAGTCAGGCAACAACATAAATGCAGCTGTTGCTCATCACTAGCTGCTTCTGTCACCTCTTCACAGGCCTTTGCTGGCAGACACTTGGTACTCCCTGTCCTACCTGTACTTCAGTGCCATTGGCTGCATGGGCTGTGCCATCACAGGGTTGTTGATAAGCTTTATAACAGGTTGGTGTTCTAAACGTACGTAGACATACATATACATACATATATAAATAAACATGCTTTTGTATAAGCTGACTTGGCTGTTAAAAAAGCTTTTACAAAGTCCAGTAGGTGACTTGAGAAACAAACTTAGAAGGGGGCAGTGGGCTGTGATCTGCTCCCCCACTTCATGGTCTGAGGCTCCCAAGGCTCATACCCAGCTATCCACAGACTCACTTATTATTATTTTCTTTTTGCAGGACCTAGTAAAGGAGAAGACATCCCACCAGTGTTAATTAAGCCAGTCTGCAACCTGTTTTGCTTTTGGTCCAAAAGACTCAGAATATTCCTCTGGTGCGGTGTGCAGCACGACAGCCTGGAGGTGAGTACCTGAACCCATCATCTGGCCCTGCTGTGCCCCAGGAGCAGCTGGAACATGTAAGGGCATGTGCTGAGCAAAGAACTAACTAGCTTTCAACAGTTGCTTTTGAACTTATGCAAGGGATGCTGCATTAGCACCACAGACTGGAAATGAAATCAGCCAAACCCTGGTCAGTAATGTTACCTATTTTTTCCATTTTCATTAAATAAAGGGACTCAGGCTCTCCAAAAACAAACAGCCTTTGGGATAGCCAGGAGCTCATGAAACAGGGTCTGACCTCCCTCTCGCTGTCCTCCCTGCTCCAGCAACCAAGCAGGGACAAAACTGCACTTTACACACTAGACAGTTCACCAAGCTATTGCCTTCCAACCAAGCTCAGAGAAAAAGTCTTCAGAACGGATATGCTCATGAAGTTCTCTTCCTGCTGTCATCCTCACCATCAGAGCCTCTGAGGCTTCTGCCCTCCAGAGCAGCACTAGAGAGTAACAATCAGGCAGTGCTGCACTCACTGGCATCTGAGCTGCTCCTTCCCACCTCCACCTCCTCCACAGCAACAGGGCCAGCAATTCTCCAGGTGTCTCAAGGCTTTCTGGCTCATTAAAAAGGCATAAAGAATGAACACCTTTCTTCTTGCACTGTTTCAACAATTTTCCTTTAATCAAAGGAAAAATGCAGTGAATACAGGCTTCAAACTACAAGGGTATTTTCTTTCTTTTTTTTAGATGAATTTTGAGAAAAAACTGCCTGAAGTTACTGCAAATAAAACCAGAACAGATAACACCTCCAAGAATACTACCAACAAAGAAAATAATCACCAGATCCGTGGTTACAATTCTGAGGAAAATTCATATACAAATATAAGCAGAGAATCTCGCCTTTAGAAGCTGAGGGACAAGGGACATTTAATCAAACTTTAGTTCTTCAGCTTCAGAAATTAGTAACTTCTTTTACTGAATTTACCGGCTTGTAGGTGACCAAGAGGGAGAAATTGCTCTCTATAGCAATAAGGGCCAGATTTTTATTTAAGAATTTCTTGGGAGACCTGAGAAGTGATTGGACAATGGAATTTTGGAAGCACTGCTATTTCAGAAGAATGGTTCATGAATTTTGTTGTGGAAGCTCCCATTCAGATGCAGCTGCAATACATCTGCATCACAAGCTCTATTCAGCAACTGATCGTTGAAGGAAATGTACAAAGGTGAACTTGAGATAAATTAAGACTTCGGAAAAGTTTGTGAGATATGTCACTAAGGTGAGACTGTGAGCTGCCCTCTGATGGAGGGAGAGAAGAAAGGTCAGGTTGAGCCTACACCCAGGTATCACAAAGACTCTCCTCACAGGAACCTTGTAAAGACCACGCTAGTCTTTCAGTCACTGAGATAACTGTGTTTGCTTCCTCTGGGGAATTAAAGTTTTCTTTACAACTTCTCATTGTAAAAGCTATAGGACAGAGTAACAAATTTTACTTTGAATTCATGGTAGTTATCTGTCTTAGTTTTCACCTCAAAAGGATCCACTTTTATGCAATAAAGAAAATAAACCAACATTTAATGATGATCATGCCTCCTAATTGATAAATCATGCTGAATTTTGAAACAAAGACACATAATTAGGCAAAATAATCTGTCTGGTACAATGTCTTGGAAACAGAGCCCATTCAGTGCTCTCTTTCAGTGAAACACATTTCTTCTAAAATTTGCTAGTTGTAAATAAAAGTCGACAGATCACCTCTCACCTTGATAAACTTCTGGATATAGTTTTTTGATAAATATGTTTGGTTTTAAACAAAATCCACAATTGAAACAGATTGAATGAAAATATCAAAGATGACTCATGGACCCAGCTGATACATTTAGCTTGTATGTCTTTGAAGAACCCTGCTGTTGCTTTTGCTTTTGCTTTACCAGTGACCATCTTTATGATGCAGATGTATGTCAGTTTGGTCCTTGAAGTTACTTCCCCTGTCTGTGTTCATGCCCTACGCCTGGAAGTGGTCCCAAGATTTTAATTAGAGAAAAGAAATAGTAGTCTGTAAATGACACTCCCTTGCTTGCGTGAAACAGTTTGTCAAGGAACTGAGATTTAAGTCAATATTTGTGCTAATCCCTTTTACACTGCTTTTATAATCTCATTCAAGTTTATAGCTGAGTCTGGCTAGATGCTTGCTGTGTCATGGGGCACGCTTTCCCTTCCTGCTTCCATACTTGGCGTTGTTATCAAGGTAAAGAAGGAAACTCAGTAAATACTACTGTATCATTTATATCTCATTGCCACACACCTTACTGATTTGGTTGTATTAAGAAAGTCCAACTACCATGCATAACAATGTAAAATAATTCCTGAGTGAAAGTGGTTCAAAACACCAATATGAAGCTATATAGTCAGAAGGAAGATGATAAAACCCTCTCTAGTCATAGTTGGAGGATATCTGATTCAGAGATCTGTAACTCTGAAGACAACCCCGTCTCCTCTAAATATTTCTTAAGGAACTTAAACCAGTACCATTATGCTCTGCATGCTTTTCATAAGTTTGGCAGCATTGGATGCACTACAGGCTTAAGATCTTTTCAAGTCATTTTCCACAAAAGAGAATCCTAATTTATCCATTTAATGTCAGGAAAAAGTGAGTTAGTTCGGCTAGAATTGCATTCTCTCCAAATGGTATTAAAGAAATATTGTGAAGGATTTTTCAACTATTTCCAGATTAGTTTTGTTACAACTAAAGTCATTCATTGAGCTCAAGTATTTTCTGTATTTGTAATGGAGCGAGCCACAGGGTTATACTAATTCCAGCATGTGCATCATACATAACAATGTATGATGGCTAAAATCTGTAGTTCATTATTCAGCCTTCTAGCAAGATTTAAGGATAAGTCCTAGCAAAACTGGAACTCAGAGAAATTCCCATTCTGTTTAAGTATTCATGCTAGTGTTGTTTAATTATCTTTTCATTTCCTCTACCTCTGGAGCCACTGATCCTTCTAGAGGCAGATCTAGCACGACCACTTTGGTTGAAAAATTGAGATTATGAAACTAGGAACAGATAAATCCTAGAAAAGCTTAAATTAAAGAAATTGTTAGTCACTAGTGAAAGCTGTACAACATAAATGACTGAAAATTTTAAAAACTCAGTCTAGCTGTGCCTTGAGGCCAAAATAATCGAATATTTAATTGTTAAAAATACCTGAGCCAAGTATGCTCCTGAAATTACTTTCTTACAAGACTATGGTTTGAATGTTCATGAGCACTCACTTTTCAAGTATACAATTGCTTTTAAATATCTTTGAATATTTGGAATAATAAAGCACACAGCCTTTTTCAAAGATATCCAAGTTTATTATTGAAAAAAAAAGTAATAATCAAATGTGCATGATACAGCAAGTAGTTGCATTTGTGTATGTAAACCTTGATAAAGTAAACAGCATTCCAAAAACACATTTATGCCAAAAGTGTCTTACAATAGTTAATCAGATTTACAACCTTTTCCTCAGTGAATTCTTTTACTTCTGGGGTACACAGCTGCTTGTAAAAGCAATCTTAAAACACAAAAGAAACTGAAAGCTGACATGCTGTACGAACTTACAGAAAAGTAGATTTCTCCAAAACACTCTCTGATACTGTAAACTTGTTTTAAATATTACTTACAAAGTGTAGATTTATGAGTAGAAAAAATAGCTGAAATTTTATTCTTACTTCTTACTTAGAAATCAAGTTGTATTTAAACATTACCTAAATTTCAAATATATACACACTTTAAGAAATCTTTTATGATCATGATACTGCAAGTTAGCCAGAACTATCAGAGTAAAAAAATGACTGAACTATCTTATTCAATTAGATTTTACATGAAATTATTTCAAATAATTGAAATTTCAGTGATACTACTCTAGGTAAAAAATTAGAGCCAACAGTTTGGAAGATTTTTCAACACGAAACTCCAAGTGACTTAAATAGAACATGAAAAGAAAATGTGATCTGATTTTTTTTTTTTCATTATTAACAGAAAAATCATCATATTCTCAGTGGTTAAGCTTTAGACTCCACTGGGTTTAATCTTAATTTCTCATCCTGTTACATGCTAAAAAGTAGCTCATGTCAATAAGAATGCAAACTACAGAGAACTAGCAATAGAGAGGTTGTATCAAGAAGACAGAATGAGCCAACAGAACTTAACACAAGGTCATTCTGAGTGCAGTGAAGACGGAAAACACCATCAACATTTCAAGACTAAATCCCAGTCCTGGATTTAAAACGTCCCTGTATACCATGGAATAGTGAAGGGATTTCTCTACTGTTCTTGTGCCATTACAACTTTGTGCTGTTGAGGTAACATTGTGCTACTATGGTTACACCAATGTTATGACAATCCAAATTTCTAGTAAATGTGTTTGCAATGGCAATATCAGATAAAAATTGTCAAAACAATACATTATAGAAATTTAAAAGTTATACAAGTGTGTAGGGTATTTAGCATGTATGACTATGTGTAGGAAAAGAGAAAAAAGAGAAAAAAACTGTGGTGCTTGGGGAAGTGACTGAAAGGACAGAAATGGCACAGGTAGAGGTACCCCATACTGTTTCACACTGCTTCATCCAATCTATGCATCCTGATTTGTAAAAATCACCAAACAGACTAGTATTTATGTACTTTCTGCTTTGGCATCTCAGTAAGGGACATCCAAAAACAGCCTGTAAAAAAAATCTGCTGTTACAGAATTGCCCTGGTAATTGGACTGTCACCCAGAAGGCAGTGTGTAATAACACACTGAGGATAAGTAAAGAATGAGCCAAAGGAGGAAAAAAAAAAAGATCAGGATGCGGGTCCCCATGCTTCATCCTTAAACTCTTATTTTTCAGAGCCTGTTGCAAATCTGGAGCAAAACTTGCTGGAGTGAACATGAGCCCTTTTCTGCCTTCTTCTCATTCTCACTCTCCACAGGCTGGTTGCTGAATTTTACCTCAGAAGAATGTAGGTTTTCAAAGCATGAGGTTGAGTATGAAAAGACTTAGGGAATTTTTTAAGCTACTAGATTTTCCACTAGAGGAATATAGGTTAGTATTCACTTAAACACTTTCAAAAAGTGTCACTTTATGCATTTTAGTCAGACAAAGTATGCGTTGGAACAAAATAACAGGTCTGCCTGAAGCAGACTTCTGTTTGAGTTCTAGAATCAGTCGTAACATCAAATCATTTTAATGAAATTCTGCCCTTATATTTGTTTCAAAATTTGCCCCCAAACAAGCAACATAAGCACTTTATGAGGATTCCAAAAAACAGAATGCTTCTGGAAGGAGTACTGCATTGTAAGTGATTACTGATACCACTATTTTAACCTCTGTCCATTTTCTTAATAGAAATAGAAACTAAATAGAAAATGTGATTTTTTTTTGTTTTCCATCAACTTTATCGCATTCATAAGTAAATGTTTGTATAAAATTTGTTTTATTGACAAGGCCACTATCCAGTATATATATATATAAATCTAGTTTATAATAGTTTTAATGAAAATTGCTGACATTTACAGGCTAACTATGCTAATTTGTCTCCAAATAAACTGTGACATAATGCAAAAGTTTGCTGAGTCCCACAATGCCATGTAGGACTTGGCAGGTAACTCCAATGGATTCCATGGCTCCAGAAATTCTCTCTGGCAACACTCCCAGTTGGAGTCTGCAGTGGAGGAAGCCACAGCAAGGAAACAGCAGATGTGCATTACACATATGATTAGACTGATCATCTTAATGGCACATTAAGAATAAAACACCACCAAAAAATTATCAGGTCTAATCTTTGACCAAATATCACCATACAAATAAATCACAACACTAAGTGCCATGTCTTGTCATTTCTTGAACACTTCCAAGGATGATGACTCCACCACCTCCCAGGGCAGCCTGTTCCAATGCTTTCAATGAAAAAATTCTTCCTTATGTCCAACCTGAACCTTACTGTGTGCAGCCTGAGGTTATGTTCCTTTGTCTTATTCCCTAGAAGATGCTGACTCTCACCTTGCTACAATCTCTTTTCAGGTAGTTGTGGAGAGTGATAAGACTCCTCTGAGCCTCCTCATCTAACTAAACAACCACAGCTACTTCAGTTACTCCTCCTATGACTTAATCCTCTAGATGCCTCACCAGCTTCACTGCCCTTCTCTGGACACGATCCAGCATCTCGGTGTCTGCCTGGAATTGAGGGGCCCAGAACTGGACACAGGTCTCAATGTGTGGCCTCATCAGTGCTAAGTACAGATGGACAATCACTTCCCTGGTCCTGCTGGCCACGCTATATCTGACATAGGACAGGATGCTGTTCGCTTCTTTGTCCACCTGAGCAGCTGCTGGCTCATGTTCAGCTACTGTTGACCAGCATCCCCGGGTCCTTTTCCACTGGGCAGCTTTCAACTCTGCCCCCAGCCTGTAGCATTGCAGTGGGTTATTGTGATCCAGGGACAAGACTTGGCACTTTGCCATACTGAACATTCCACTGACCTTGGCCCACTGATCCAGTGTGTCCATATCCCTCTGCAGAGCCTTCCTGCCTTCCAACAGATCAACAATCCCACCCAACTGAATATTGTCTGCAAACTCATTGAGGATGCCCTTGATCCTCTTGTTCAGATCACTGATAAAGACATTAAACAGAACTGGCCCAAGTACTGGGCCTTGGGGAACCACACTACTGACCAGCTGAATAAACAGCACTCTCTGCCACCCTCTAGGCATGGCTATCCAGTCAGCATTAATCCAACTAAGAGTGCACCTGTCACCACCTTCTCCAGGAGAATGCCACTGATGACATTTTCAAAGGCTTTACTGAACTCGTAATTTGCCTTGTTTCCAAATATCCATTGAATGACGCTCAATCAGTGCGCTATGGGAATCTGAGCTCAACATAGAGGCAAGCCTTAGCACTCAGTTGTGAACACTCTTAATGTCTACCTCTTGGTAGAAACAAACTTCAGGGAACCTCTTACTGGAATAGCCAATAAAACAGAATTCTTATTTTCCTTTTTTTATTCACCAGAATTCAGATCTCACACATTGAACACAAATTTAGAATAAAAAGTTGTAAGAAATGAGGTGTATATCATGTATCTGGACTTTGTGCTATTTCTGAAATGATAATTTCTTTTGTCTGAATCAAGATGCAGATTTTGGTTAAGAATAATAAACACATTTTGAACAAATATTTTCTATATAAAAAAACCTGGTTGATCATGCAGACTCTCTAAGGGTGCATGCATAGAGCAAAGTTTTCATAGATTAGATCTGCAATGATCTAAAGCATTTTTGCACAAATTGAGGTTCTAAAGCTTTGTCAAATTTCACAAATGCAGCCTGCATGCACAGTCTAGTCATACTAGTCATTTGTTAGAAAAGACAATATTTAGAATATGAAAAGATCATTCACCATTCAAAAAATACATTATTCCTGAGGACAGTGTGTGCCTTATTCTTTAGGAAAATAACATGCAGTCAATGAAAACAGCATAGTAAGCGAAGTCTAGCAAAAAGGTTTCTCAGCTTAAGCAAATGGCTAGACAGTGGTGAGACCTTTACACATTGTTGATGTCCTACAAAAGTAAAGGATACACAGAGTGCTTCTCCAAACTTGTGCATTTCCAGAGCATAAAATGCACCATGTCAGATCTACATACTTGCTTTGCATATGCTTCTATATTCCAGTGTTGAAAAAAATTCATTATATATACATATATGGAAATCTCAAATACAGAAAGATTTTTAATGTGGTTTTTCAAGTCCAATTGGAATTTGCCTAGGTGTGTATTGACATGTGCCAATATCAACAGCAGAAACAAGAAAGTATAAAATAGTATTTCTGATTTTTGCCTGATTTTAGCCTGTATCTTTATAACTTGGGTCAGCCAAGACACTTTGTTTTTAGAGAAAATATTATAAAGAGCTCATCTATGACCTTCTGAAGCATTGAAATATTATCACTAGGTGGCACAGAAACAAAAACTGTGACACAGGGTTAATGCTGTCAAATGGTGCTTGACAATCCACAGAATGAGACAGAGAGACAATAAATCAAACGCTGTGATTCTATTAGCACTGAGAAGTGTGCAGTAATTTTTTTTCTGATAATGACTCCTGAGGAACTTAATGCACAACCCAGAATATGAAGGTACAAAACAGCCTTTCCAAAATATGGCAAGCTGAGCTCCATCAGCCCTATATCACAGAATGAATGGGTAATGTATCTGATTGGACCAGATCTTAATTTCTTTCCTCCTTTCATGCAGTACTATAGATACTCCTACAAGTTGTCTGGAAACTGAGCTGAAATTACCCAAGAAATCTCATTAATGTGGTGAAACCACTGAAGAACTTAAAAGTGTGATGTTAGGCTCTCTGGATACAACAGATCCTATTTATTTATTTGATGGGCTCTTGACTCTTGAAATTAATTTCAATGAAATAAAATTATTGTTCTAATAAATGTAAGTGAATACTGGAATCACACTTTTTAATGTAAATAGCAAGAATTCAGTTTTTTTTGTATCTCTCAGCAGTGATTTTGCTGCAGCTTTATCCCTAAAAATAATGTCAAAATTTGTAGACTCTGTAGTTACTGTGCTTTGCTGACTTTGTTTTTTAGATTCTTCTCATCCAATATAGAGAAGCATTATTTAAAATTGTACAAGAGAAACAGAACAACTGTAACTCTTATTTATCCATTCCCTTCCCTGCAAGGTATCCCTTCAAACTTGTTTAAACATTATGTACTTTTTCTGTATTATGAAACTGTAGTTACAGACAATTTCATCACCAAAATGTGACAATTAACAACAAGCAACACTGCAGTATGCTGTTTGCACATAAAAACCAAAATTTGAGTCTTCAATGAACATCTACTTTCTTAGTGAATTTATTGAAAAAATCCCCCCCAATGTGTAAGAAGGCATACTACTACTACTACTACTACTAGTAGTAGTAGTAGTAGTAGTAGTAGTAGTAGATCTAAGAGTAACCACCCTGTGTGTGTGCATTTATATACAATCTGTATACATATTTGCCTGTATCCAGCTCCAATGTTATGACATACTTAGGCCAATAAAAGAAGTGTATATTAATGCAACATTTAGTATTACAATAAGAAGAACATTGTTACAAATTGCTCTTCTTCTCCTTCCCTGAACAAGCAAGCCACAATGTTATGCTGTATGTCTCATACATATCTGCAGAAGCTTGCATACTCCAAAGATAATTGTATTTTGAATAGAAAGTCATTTGCACTGCATGGGAGTATTTCAAGTTAGCATTCTGTGAAGTCATGGAATCATTGCCCAGGCAGATCAAGAGGAACAGTAACACAGTTAGCATGAAAATGACAGTTCTTTCATCCTGGAAGCATGTGGAGATGGCTTTTCCACACACAAAAGTGGAAAGACAACTCAACAGCTGTGTAATTTTCAAACAGAAAATTACATTCTCCTAGTGCTGTTGTTTTCTTTCTGAATTTGGACTTTTTGGTTTTCAACTAGATGGATAAATTAATGAAACTGATGTGCAAATCTTAAACTGCATAGTATATATTTAGCAGCCACAGACCCCTTTGTTAGGGTAGGACCACATCCACAATCTCAACAAGAGACTAGGACAAACCTGACAAAATAGTAAGCCTGAAACATCAAGTCATGGCCACAAAGGCAACATGTGCTCTTTTCTTTAGAGGCGTTACAGATGGAGCTGAGCAATCTGAAGCTGTAGAAGTAGTTGACATCACGTAAGTTGGTTTTAGTCATGCCTTTACTCTATAGGTTCACAGGTAATTTTCTATTCATCATGCTGATAGTATCTTCATAAACAGCATGAAAATCCATTGGCTTTATTAAAACAGTGTGCAGATTTTTAATCTGTCTGCACATTTCTGAATGCCAGTTGTCATTGGAGGTCATCACAGACCAGTTACAGGTAAGGCTTTTCATTGTCATCATTGGAAACATCTATTTTTCAGTATGCTACTGTACTGCCTAGCAAGAACATATATACACTACCACCAAATCTCACACTGATTCCAGACTGACTTCATTTTGTAACTTCACTCTACAATTTCAAACAGTGTTTTTGTTGTAGCATGGTAGTGACTAAGGCCATTCATGGTGATACTGTTTCCCATTCTTTTTCCTTTCTCTTTGCAAATGTTCCAGTTCAGCCTCATACATCATTTCCTGGACTAAGTATTTCTCTCTTCTCATTCTGTCACACAAGTCCTTGGGTATGTCTGGAATTAGGTAGGCAATGAAAGACTTTATTCCAAAAACAAGGTGCTGAAAAGAAAAACAAAAATAATTGCTTAACTTATCAATAAGTACGCCTTTGTAGGGATACACTTCAGAACCTAAAAGTTGGTGGCAAAACTGGAATTGAGATTCAATTTGTGACTGAAAGGCAACTCCTTTGTTTATTTTTTAATAAAAACACTCATATGTGAGTAAATGAGTGATCTAAGAGAAATGGGCAAATGCTGATGTTTTCTAAAAAGTATAACAAAGGGTATAGTTAGTGATTTAAATAAGATATGACTATAGGATATGTTAGTTTGATCAACAAATGCAAATGTTACCTACAAGCAGTCTTTGTTCAGAGCTTATAATGGAAATATATAATCAGATTCCTGGGTAGCATGCAATATGTTCTTCCAACTTAGTATATATGTTTCTACTTTTATATTAGTATATTTATATATGTATCATTTTCCTCACACAAGAGATTCTCTCTTGTAATAACTGTGTCTAATATACACAAAACTTGCATTTTCTTTTTTTCAATAAAATGGGAAAGATTGTGCAGGGAACCAACATGATGGATAGGATGCCTTTTAAGGAAATATGATTTTAAAGGAGTTTTACAGTAAGTGCATGCTTATGTTTGAAGCAGCTGACTAGACAACAGTTTGGGGAAGACAATTTTTTCCCTCTCTCTTGACTGTAATGGACAAACAGTTCATTAAAATGACAATTTACTTATAGGACTACTGTGAAGAGTCAACTCAGAATTTTAGGAGGTAGAAAGGAATTATTCCCTTCCACAACTAACCTCAAATACTATTATGAAGGCCAGCCGTGCTGCCAGGACATGCCAAAACTGCAAAGTGAATTCATATGGAGTTGAACTCCACGGTGGGGCTCTGTAGTCTCTATACCTGCAAAGCAAAGAGAAACACTATAAGTTACCCTGTGCTCAAAAACCTAGACATGGTCAAGTGGTCTCTAGCTCATCCTAGATCTGGCTAAAAGGAAAGAAATTGAAGTGAAAGCAGACTTCAAGAGGAATTAAACAGAAAGGGAGAGCAACTGTCCAGAATACAGGCTATTAAATAAAGCTGTTCATGAGAAGTACTTTTTGCTTCCAGAAATCCAGAATAGTTTATTTTATTGTTAGAAATCTGGAGTGTTGTGTTGAGTCTAAATTGGTTCTTGTCTTTGCTTATAAGCATTTGAGATTGTCCAGACAAAGTCTGCATAAATGAAATATGATTCTAATTTAAACTAACGCTCACTGCAAAACTAAGTCTGAAAACAGGAGCGCACTCATGTCATACTTCATTTTTATGCTGTACTTCTTGTATTCATCTTGCCTAACTGTTTGCAATCTCAGCCTGGGTTAGAGAGGTAACAAAAATTTTAATTGCGTATTTTAATTAATTGACTTTAGAATGCTTAAAAAAATTGAAATGGGGATTTTTACCCTTCTTGGCAGCTGGTAAAACTTTTAAATTTAATTTTCATAGTGACATGAAAGATAATGGCTTTCAAGAATCCTGCAAAAACTTCAAACATAGACTTCCAATATGTGAGTAGTGTATCCTACCACACACTCTTTGCACCTGAGGCCTCTGTGCTGAACAAACATGAACTCCAATGCTTTTACGGGCAAAAAATAAATGCCAGCAATGTAAGCACTTTTAATTTACTGCCTGCATTAATGTCCATGCCTGTATTACAACAAGTGAGAGCACTGAAACATACCGACAGTATCCTGAGTATCCCATTCCAAGTTCACTCAAATCAAATACTGATAAACTGCTGTTGACATATCCTTTTAAGCATCTGAAAGAAAAAGCCATATAGGCAGCACTTTCTTCATGAAGTGGTTATACAATAAACATCCTGTATGTAACATATTCTGCTATCAGGTATTGTGAGCATAATACTTTTATCTGCTTATCAGGACCGAAGTAATTGTAAAATTTCATGCAGAGAAGCAAAGTTTATTGGAAAAAAAGACTAGCATCTGTTTCAGGTATAGCATTGTTTAAAAGTCTATTTTCAGCACTTCTTAGAGTTTTGCTTCTTATCTACTGGGAGATATAAACCAAAAGAATGTTGCTACAGTGTTTCTAAATATTTCCTAAAATTATTGAACTTTGAAAGATGGATCGAAAGGCAGAGAGCAGAATAATTTGAAATCCTTGCAGAATTTGCCACCAATAATGCAGCATATACAAAAAAATAACAGGTTTTCTGAGTTTTCACCAACAGTAAAATGAACAGTGCATATATACCAAGCAGTATATTAAAGGCAAAAATTTATTACTATTAATTACAGAAATCATATAAATATATTGATTTATGACTGTAGAAGTGAAATTTTGCTGCTACTTGAAAACCATAGACATGTAAGACATCCTATCTTTGAAATCTGTCTTGTAATTTAACTAAAGCATATTTGAAAGTCAAAGAAGATTTAAGAAGAGATGCATGAGGAATCATTTTATAATCTGGATCTTCAGGTTTGCTGTAATACCTTAAATCACTACTGGCAAAAAAAGAAATAGAATGACATAGTTCTGTCTTAAATGGGTAATGTGCATTAAGCACTAACATTTTTCTGATACTATCTCTTTTCATCCTTTCTCACCTCATTATTTGTGCCCTTAAACTCTCTTTTCCTGTGACAGTTCAGAAGAGTTATCTCTATTTTTGGGAGCATATACGTGTGTCTGGAAGGTTCTGGAAGAAGAGAGTATTGACCTACTGCAAAGAAGAAAAGCTTATCTAGAATAGATCTGAAAACTGATGGAATGTACAAACTTTTTTGTTTGCATTCAGAAGAGAAGACATGATTTTCCACTTATATAACTAGCTACTTTGCAAATTCTTTGGAATGGCTGACTTACTTGCACTTCACATCTGTGAAGGTTTGCACAGATGTAAAAAAAATGTATCTGATACATGTTATCATAGAAATACAGCAGTAAATTGTGCTTCCACTGAAAAATACATGTAAATATAAAGAATATCCTAATTACTTTTCTTGTCTGTACCCTTGATCTGTACAGGGACCATATTTGTATGCATAGACAAAACGTGGAATGTAATCAGAAGTAATGGCAATAACAAAGGCATTGGTGATGACAGCCAGAACTCCAATTCCTTCCAGAATTCCATACCAAATACCTAGAAACAAGAGAAATGTCAACAAAGTAGTCAGTTTTTTATAGTAATATTAAGTCATATAAAGTCATACTAGTAATGATAAAGTCATTATTAGTCATATAGTTTTCCTTTCTTATTGAGAATGAGTTATGAGACAGAAAAACTCGTCAAGATTAAGCCATCTCCCCCCACATTCCAGTCACCACTAGCGCCACCCAAATGAAATCTTACAATAGGGCACACCCTGCTGAGAAGATACAGCTGAGCAAAAAAGGCATTACCATAATTTGGTGTTATAAAGGTCAAATAGGAGACTCTGGAAAGATATTTCTTATTTAATTCAATTTTAAATTAAAATTTAATTCAGTTCTTTTATTTAATTTCTAAATTAAATTCACTTTAGACCTAGAGTTTCACAAATCAGAAGCCTGAAATACTTTTAGCCTGTTTTCAATATTCAAACTATTATGGATCCTTATTGTAAATGGAAAACAAACTTGAGGAATCCTCTTAGCAAAGCGACTATCCTTTTGTCGCCTAAAAGAAAAGTTGTCACTGAAATCCGTTGGTTACATTACCATATTGACACATGGGATAGTTCAGGGGTTAAGCTGTTTTCAAGAGGAAAATACAAAGAGATGATACCTGACAGCGACAGCCATTAGATTCTCTCACCTATATCTGTTGCTCTTGCAGGCATAGGTCTTCGCCACTGAGTGACAAACTTGTATGCATCTAACCTGATTTCTATGATATTGTTAAGCAGTGCCAGGAGAGGTGCCAGTGGGAAGGCAGCAACAAAGATGGTGGTAAAGCCAAACTGTAAAACTAGACAGGCATTTCTGTGGTTAGAAACTGGAAATTCAGAAAATCTTTTAACATGCAACTTAGTTCTACTTTCTGAAGAAAACCAACATCTCCCAGATTTGCTCACCCATCTCTAAATATTCGTCCATTAAACCGTGGAGATTCATAGGTTGCAAATTCCAATCTTTTTCCCACTGAGGCAGAGAAATTTTATTCTCCATTGATTGCCCTCTTCTCTTCATTTTGCGTCGTGACCACCAATTCTGTAATAAACTTTAATAGATAAAGAGAGTAATAATAGATAATTATTTAATAATAAATCAATTATAATAACATATTATTAGATAGTAATAATATATTATCATTAATATAATTAATATTTAAATTATTTATATACTTATTGATAACATAAATAATATAATTATATAAGTAATAATATATAATAATTTTTTTTTATATATATATATAAGTAATATTATATATTTATTTACAAGATAATGACTGTATCTGCTCAGATTTAAAATATGTTCTGGTACTGTTTTGAAATAAGTGGGCCTATTTTGAACAGCACCTGGATGATTACTTAGGTATTTTATGGAAAATTTTACAATATTATCTTAGATATACTGCAAAGAAATTAAAAAAGATCTCAGAATTCTGCATTATAATTTTGTCTTTAATGTTCGGCATTGTATGAATAAGCTTTTCAGATTATGGAACATGCTTGCATAGACTTTTTTTTTTGGTAGGATTTATCCGAATGACTAAATTAAAAAAAGAACAAGAAAGAAAATTCACACATAACAAGAGCACTAAAAAGTAAATAACGCTTTATCTTCAATCCTGTAAAAGACAAACCAAGTCAGTGGAACTCAGTAAGAACGCCATACTAAAATACACTGAATAGTAGAATACTTGTATTTTTGAACAAACCTAAAGATGTAGATGAACTACAGAATATTTCTTTTCTTAAGGCAGGAAAAAGCATTTAAAAAGGTGTTGCTGAATGCTGAAGGTAGAACTATTTGAGACTAATTTTCATAAAGCTGTGCAGAGATCTTTTCACAAAGCAGTTATGAATATTAAGGAGATAGTAGGTTCATGAATTACATAGTTAGTTAAATGAACAATATTATCCAGTACTGACACATAGACCAACTAAAAACTACTATTTGTTTCTAGATATTATGGAAAAGAGACTCAAGATGGTAAATAACTTTCTTGTAAGTATTTTTATAAAAAGGTTGCTCTTTTTTCTCAACTTAATTTAGTGTTTGGCTCTTGATCTCGTTACTGAAAGACAAACTGTTGCCTATGTTGCAAACAATGGTTTTGTCAAAACAAAGCATTTCTTTCTGTAACAGAATATAAGCATGTTCTAAAATAAATTTTAGACAAAGTTAACATCCTGCTTGGTTGACAAGACAGGAAGTCTGGCAGTTCAAGTAGGTTTCTCAATTTCAAAAATCCTCATTCCACAACCTACAGAACATGGTCTCTCATTTGTAGAACAATTGCAATTGCATGCTGTGAGAAAAATCTTTTCTAACATATTTTCAAGGTTGAGACTTCAATTAGATCAATATTTGATTATCAACATTTTACTGGAAACATATTCTTATAGTTTCAGGAGAAGCATAAGACTCTTAGCTCATCAGTAATTTCAGAGGCTGAACATCTCTGTATTATGGAAAATGAAATCATAATAAACAATTTAGATGTTCAACATACCCTGAGAAACTTTATCTTAGAGCAGAAGTTAATGCTTTCCTTGGGAATAAGGTGACAATACGTGAGGTGCAACGAGTGAAAACATTCTCTAAATATATAACCATTTCTCCCTATTACTGAATCATGCTAACATGCATTTACTATTTTTAAAATGAACTTTAACATCTGAACTTACGGATAGCCTAGTTCCATGAAGTTGTTCCACATTTGTTTTAAAACCATTATAACTCCCATTTGTAAGCACAGATCTATCAAGCAGCCACTAGGATGACACTGAAATGAAGCGGAAGAGACCAACAGCTAAAATCAGAGAATTCCTTTACTTATTCAGAGTGTAAATAAAAAATACTAAGTATGTGTGTTGAAAAACACTTATCTCCATCTGCAGAAATATTAAGAGAAATGTTAATAAAATAAATATTAACAGACTTCAGTTGAACAACCTTTAGACATATTGTTACATGTTAGATTCTGATTTAAAGGTATGTGTGCTCGATATATGATAAATGATAAAGACCAATTCACTCAGACCAATAAGTACTTACTAATTTCAAAAAAATGGAGCAATATTTCATTTGCAATAATCTAAGTAAGTCTAAAGAGAGATTTACTAGCAGAATTTCTGGTACTGGTATGTTACATATATACATACATACATACAAATACACACACACACATATATATATATGTATATATATACGTGCTGCCATATTGAAATGCTACGTAATTACAGAACCACTTTTTCAATTCATGGATTACAAACTTATGATATTTTACTTGGTGGCTACCAAGTTTCATTAGAAGAAATCTGTTTTTCAGAGAAAAGAGGAAACTTCAGCGTAGTGAAATGCTAACATTTAAGTTAAATTTTGAAAATATTATTTTTCTTCTTTAAGAATTCTATAGAATTATAGATTAATTTTGGGTTGGAAAGGACACCTTTAGATGATCTAGTCCAAACTCCTGCAATAAGTATGGCCATTTTCAACTAGATGAGTCCCATCCCATCTGACTTTGAATGTTTCCAGGGATAAGACATCCATCTCCTCTCTAGGTAACCTGTCCCAGTGAATAATAATAATAATAATAATAATAATAATAATAATAATAATAATAATAATAATAATAATAATAATAATAATAATAATAATAATAATAATAATATCATCTCTTCCTTATGCCTAGTCTAAATCTAGCCTCTCTTAGTTTAAAATCATTAACCCTTGCCCTGTCTCAACAGGCCCTACTAAAAGTTTGCCCCCTTCTTTCTTATCAGCACCTTTATGTACTGAAAGGCAGTAATAATNTTCATTTGCAATAATCTAAGTAAGTCTAAAGAGAGATTTACTAGCAGAATTTCTGGTACTGGTATGTTACATATATACATACATACATACAAATACACACACACACATATATATATATGTATATATATACGTGCTGCCATATTGAAATGCTACGTAATTACAGAACCACTTTTTCAATTCATGGATTACAAACTTATGATATTTTACTTGGTGGCTACCAAGTTTCATTAGAAGAAATCTGTTTTTCAGAGAAAAGAGGAAACTTCAGCGTAGTGAAATGCTAACATTTAAGTTAAATTTTGAAAATATTATTTTTCTTCTTTAAGAATTCTATAGAATTATAGATTAATTTTGGGTTGGAAAGGACACCTTTAGATGATCTAGTCCAAACTCCTGCAATAAGTATGGCCATTTTCAACTAGATGAGTCCCATCCCATCTGACTTTGAATGTTTCCAGGGATAAGACATCCATCTCCTCTCTAGGTAACCTGTCCCAGTGAATAATAATAATAATAATAATAATAATAATAATAATAATAATAATAATAATAATAATAATAATAATAATAATAATAATAATAATAATAATAATATCATCTCTTCCTTATGCCTAGTCTAAATCTAGCCTCTCTTAGTTTAAAATCATTAACCCTTGCCCTGTCTCAACAGGCCCTACTAAAAGTTTGCCCCCTTCTTTCTTATCAGCACCTTTATGTACTGAAAGGCAGTAATAATGTCTCTTTGGAGCCTTCTCTTCTCCAAGCTGAATAGGAGAGATGATCCAGCCCTCTGACTCATTTTGTGGACCCATTCCAACAGATCCATGTTTTTTTCTATGCTGAGAGAAATGTATAAAGTTGAATAAAAAGCTGATGGGTTTATATTTATATTTATGTCCTCTATCAAAAAATGCCAAATACCAAGAAATTCCAATCTCTTAGGACTCATAGTGCTTGTGAGGTAAGGGACTATTACTGATGGCTTTTCCCTAAGACAGAGGCAGAAAGAAGTTGTGGAGCACACTGGAGAACACAGAAGGAAAAACATATCTCCTGTACCCTATAATTTGCTATAAATAAGAGTTTAGTATTTGCTGCACTCGGAATAATAAAATCTTTAAATTTGGCTTCAGCCATTTCCTTTTTACTCATGGAAATATCATAGGAACACAAAATAGGATTGTTTACCTCTTCCAGCCTCCATCTGTTAAAAAGCTTGTTGTACTTTCCTGGGCGGCCTGCAAATCTGGAAAATAAGATTTCTGCTTCTCAGTGGACATGCCAGGAACACCCTGCATCAGCAGTTGTTTCATAACATCCACTGAATTCAGGAAATATCAATAGAATAAATCACACAGGCTTAAATTTGGTGTCTGCAGGATATGGAAGTTTCAGAGTGCAAACAAAGATCATAATTTTGCAAGTGATCTTAAACTTTTACTATGTCCTGAATAAAAATCCTAGCTTCAGAGATTTTAGATGTTAGACATTCAAACTCTAATCTACATCTAAGAAGATAAGCAAGCCATTACAATTAATAGGAATTAACTGCAGCACAGGGATCTGCTTGCCCATGTGAAGTGTACACTCGATTTGTAAAACAAATCCCAGTTCTTGATGACCTCAATAAAAGTTATAAAAGAGAGAAAGAAACCCATGCCTGGTCCTATTATCTACAGGAGAGAGTAAGACACAAAGAAATTTTGATACTGTATGGCAAATACACCTCCAAATGCAACAAACAGTCACCAACAGTCTTTTCTAGGCTTTTTTGTTTCTTTCCTTGTTTGTTTTTGAATGTTTTTTTTTCCAAACAATCTTGAACTGAAATTATACTATAAAACTTTATAAAATATACCCTGAAATATTCTGTAGGTTCTGTGGGAATGGTAAGTGTGCCACAACAAAATTGAACTGAAGATGAAATAAGTTTAGATCTGTGCAGTATCTTATGCTCTAAGCTAAAGATACACACAAAAACTGGAGCCAGAATTTCTGCTTCCTACTCTTGTATAGGATTTACCAGACAATATTTACTATTTACAGAAATGCATTCTTGGAAAGGTAACTCAAGGGGAATAAACAAGAAAAGAGTCATAAAGCCTATTAACACAGGGCTAAATACAGATCCACATCTAGGAAGTGATTTTTGCATTTTCAAAAGTTCTTTCTTATTTAGTGGGAAAGTCACGTACACCACTATAAAAAAGTAGAATTTTTACTCTCTAGTTTCATGAGTAAATGTTTCAAGGATCCAACCCTTCCATACATTTAGAAATATTTAGTGTTTTAATTATGCCCAGAAACCAACTCATACCTAAACCTTACAGTTCAAACTGTCACTGCATTTTCTGCAAATCTATAAAATTAGTGAAGATTTTGAGATCTGTGTAAGTTTTCTTTTAAGTGCAATTGGCAAAGATAACTTACCTGCCAAGAAAAAAGGCAATGTAGAAGATGGAGCTGTTCAAGTTGACAAACTGGAAGAGGAACATTTTCAAGGCAAAGCTGTTTTCCCACTCAGATTCTGTTCTAGGGTGCTCTTCAGAAAGATACAATATACATTACATATTCTTATTCATAAAGAACAATGTATATTATATAAACAAAAATGAAATTGAGTTATGCGTAAGTTTGCTCACAAATCTATCAGCACTAATAAAACAAGTGATGGTTTTAAGTCATGGTGCCCCATCATGTTGCAATTGATGTATTTTCATTGCCCCAGCTCAGACTATGTTGTTTCTATGTAGAAACAGAAGATAGAAGTCCCTTGATTCAGAATAAATCATAATACTATGGGAAGATAACTGTTTCACTTCCATGAAAAAAATCTGGATATCAGTGCGAATTTTTTTCTTAAGATTAAAGGTATCTTAATTCAAAGAAAAAAACTCAACACAAAAAATCCCCACAAAACCCAACCAAACAAAAACAACAAAGTCCCCAAACAAACAAATAAACCCCAAAACAACCAACCAACCAACCAGCCAACCAACCAACCAGCCAACCAACCAACCAGCCAACCAACCAACCAGCCAACCAACCAACCAGCCAACCAACCAACCAGCCAACCAACCAACCAACCCAACCCAACCCCTCAAGAAACCTGAAAGCATTTGGAATCAGTAGAGCAATACATGGGGATTGCAGGGAAGCAGAGGTGAAAGAGTCAACTAAAAGCCAGTTAATTTCCCATCTAAGCTTCTCGCATTCTAAATACTTCTATACAACCATTACTTCATCCTAAAACCTTCCCTTTCATAATGCTTGTGGAGTGCCAAACAGTTTATAATTCAACGAGGAAAAGACAGAGATTCTTTCTTTGCCTCCTTTGGAAAGAAATGTAGAAATCTGTAGTAGGGATACAAGTGTTCTGTGTGGGTCTGCACTGCCTTGGATATCTTTCCTTAAGGTTTCTAGAACATTATTTATGTCTGAATTAGAACTTGGTGACAATGTTTACAAATTACTTTTTACAAAATCCATTTTTGATGGACATATCAAATGGATTATAGTTCAATGGTAAAAGCTTTAAAGTACATGAGTTGTAAAGCATATGAGTTGTAAGCCTAAACTGCCTGGATTTGTCAGTTGAAATTTGTACTACTGTGCTGGTTTGATTGACATTTTGGAGAGCAGGAAGTGGCCACCCATGGACATGATGTTTGCTTGAGAATTTTCCCTGGGCCCAGTGTAAACCAGTTGTGGGCCAGTTTTAAGGACAGACAGGGAAATGGGCCAATCAAAGGTGAAACACGCCTCTGTAGGATACACGTTTTGGGACCAGATCGCCCAGGAATCTCTCTCTTTCCTTCCAGGGTGAACAGGTACAGGTGTTGCTGCCCCAGTCCAGTTTCCCCCCCATGGCCTACAGGGGCCTATAAGGAGCTGGGCCAGGCTGGGCTGGGGGGCCCTTCTGGGGGAGCTGTCCCAGCAGAAGGGGAGGATGAGAAGGATCGGCCCCTGGTGTGGAGCTCCTCCAGCACTCCTGCCAAGGACATTTTATCGTAAGAGCTACAGCTGCTGGAAGAGGTCCTGGAGGATGAGGTTTTAACCTTTTCTTGCCCAGATGGACTTTTTAAAGCATGAATCCTGCTCAAATGAGAGGGAGCAGCCTGAAGAAGATGTAAGTCAAGGCCTGAGACCGGATGTCAGGGAAAGACAGAAAAGACTCCAAGATTAGAAGGGGGATTGAAGGAGTTGCCTGGTTGGCATGGACTTCTCTTGCAAAGCCATAGAGAATGGACTAAATGCTTTTGTAACATGTAGAATGCTTTTAGGGGTATGTGAGCCTAGTCAAGTCGGGAGTGCTGATGTAGCACTGATTTAATGAGGTCCGTGGCCCAGGGACGAGAAGATGAATCTGTTTCCTGAGATGAAGATGGAACAGATGAAGAGAACTTTTGTTTTGGACTAGGAAAAGGCATCCTTAAACTGTACCCTAATAAGCTGATGCAGCCCATGAGTGGCTGTGAGAGAACTGTCTCACAGGAGGATGCCTCACAATGGCAAATCTCCCCGGGTGGGCCATTTGTGAAGTGTGTGGCCACAAGAGAATTTGTATTCTTGTGGACAGACTCTGCTCTTCCTTGATGAATTGGGAAATGATTGTTCAAGGGGTGGTAACTGACTGAAAATCCTAGGTTTTTTTTCATGTTGTCAGTGGGAAAGTGAACAGTTACTGGGGGGAGGAGGAATGCTTTGAAGGTTTCATTCTGGTTCTTGTTTTTCCTTCCTTCTTAGTTAATAAAGTTTATTCTATAGTTTGGGTTTGGGTTGGCTGTGCTCCTTTTTTGGTCCTATCTCACAGCAGAAATTGAGGAAAATATATTCTCAAAAATACATGGGTGCACTGGCACTTGGCTAAGGCCAAACCCATGACAACTACTTAACTACTCTGGTCTAATGATGACTAAATTTGGATAGAAATATACAGGATACTAGCTTTACATATGGATAGTTGTTCCCAGAAGGGTGTCCTTTTCTGATGTAAAACACCTTAGCAAGAAGAATGAGCTACTTACCTGAAACACCTAATGCTCACATCTTAGGAAGAAGAATGAGCTACTTAGCTTGAACACCAAATTCTCCATTATGTTTAATTCAAGAAATCTTTTTTTTAAAAAAAAATATTTTGTGTATTTTTGGAAAAAACTGCTTATACACTTAAACAATTATTTTCTTTCCTATTCTATGACCTGCAACAATATAAAATATTTTAAACAGAATAGAAGTAAGTTTGAAATTAAAAAATACATTTAAATATTTTAATAATTTGAGTAAGTTGACTATAAATTCTGAATTTTTCTAGCCTGTGCTACTGCCTGTTACCTGAAGCACTATAACGTTTTGAGCAACTCGTTTAATACTTTAACCAAAAGAGGGAGCTGTGGAATTTAAGCAGCCAGCTGGCATTTAACCAAGACAAGATCACTTGCATATTTTGACATGGGCTAAAAGTGAGCATATAAAATGAAACACTAAACAGTAACACATTGACACAGCCAGAGATCTTAAATTCTGTCTTTGCTTTCTTGTTTTCTATAAGCTAGAAGGCTCTATGTCTGTGGCTGAATCATGACTAAAGGCTTCAGTATAAAATTTTAATGTTACAGAATTGGAGCTACTTTAAAATTCATGACTTAACATTTTTATTTGGGACAACTTAATATTCTCTTTACATTTTTTTTCTAGCTGAAAGATCAAATTAAAAATTAATAAAAAATAAACCAAACATTTGGGGAAAATGGAAAAAAACATTTAGCATGCTAAGAAAGAATATGTTTTGACTTTTGCTCCAAAATAAGATTAATGTTTTTCACTGTATACCATGAAACATTAAAAGTAGATGTGTAAGAATAAATTCCTTAGTTTTATTTTATTTCCTTACTGAAATAATAATTTATTTTCTTTCTGTGATATTTCTCACTTGCTTAGGGAAATGCCAGAAACGTACTTCATAGATAAAATGTTCAAAACACTTCTTTAAAGGTAAATAAAGAAGTATACTACCCAGGAATATACCACACCCAGCAAGAACCATACCATTAGTAAAGACCTACATACCTAAGTCTGTCAGGAGATAGGCAACCTTTTCATACACCTAAAACAGAAATGAGATGATGTAAATATAGGACATCCTGGCTGTTGTGATGACAAATCCAGAATGAAAACAAGCATCAAAAGCATGGTATTCTCTTGCTGCACAGCACCAAGGTATCTGCAGAGATAAGGGAAAGCAATGCTGTAGCTAGGTAATGTGTATAGTTTCCTATGAAGACTTCATTGAACTCCTCCAGTCCCATTTTCTTTATCCATGTAAATGTATATAAGAATTAAATATACAATAAAGATAAAACAAAAACAAATAGATCAAAAGAAATATTCAGATATCAGTGGTTTTCTTAATCAACAGTTAGATGTTTATCCTTTAATTTCAAGAACAGACTTCTGTAATCTAAAAGTAGGCAAAAAGCCTTTACACAGTACAGTTTTCCTTTGCATGAATATGGATACTGGTTAAGGATATCAACCTTGTACTGAAAATTTATCACTCTATATATTGACTATCTCCAGTCCTTATTTTAAATGACACTTAGCCCCAGGCAGTTGCCAACTCTGAAATATATTTATTTGAGTATACTATAAATAGCAAGTCATTTTTGACAGCTTTGCTTGTTCACTTGAATATATGTTTTATGATGTGGAGTGATCACAGATATAACTACAGGACTCTGATTGGAAGAATTATCTCTTATTGCAGTGAGTGCAATTCCTTAAGAGAATTAAAAGCCAATGTTTGCTGGGTTATTATTCTTTTTTATCTGTTTGTGGTTGCATGGGAATAGAAAGATGATAAATAATAAAGCAGCTGAAAGAATAGAGTTTCTGTGCATGTAATGCTATAAAAGCACGTGATTAAAGCTGTGCTGGTACATGATAGAAAAAACACTAAAATCATATATCATAGTGATTCTAGGACTGTGCAACACTGATATCACAGCTGCATTTTAATAAGCAAAGGAAGAATCCAAAGTCAATAATCAAAAACAACCTAGAAAGGAAATTCTCAGTCAAGAAAATAATGTAGTTTCACTTAGAGAACTATTGCAAAATGTAATATTAAAATATACACATGTAAAAAGCAGCAATCTGTACCCCTGTAACTTGGTGACATAAGCAAAGATGTGCAGTGACAAATTAAGGAGGAATTAGAGAAAAACATTAACAAACACTGTATCAGAGGAGAAAAATCCACTGCAATATTAGCTTCAGACACTGCTACATGAATAAGCATGAACATGTATGTATCCAAAACACTGTTCACTCAGTAAACTTCTAAAAATTACTCTTTTAAATTAATTGGTCCTTTAAAATAACAGAAGACTTACAACATTGAGTGACATGATGATCATAAAATTGATACAGACTCCAGTGCCAGATGTTGCAAACTGCCAATACTTCTTGATGAAATACCACTTGAAAGAAGCAAACTGCTCCATGGCAACCAGTCGATATACCACAACTGCAAACACTGCAGTAAGGACCAGTGAAATCTACAGATATGTATTTAAGAGCAGAGGTATTAGAACAAAAGAAACCACATCTGAAATAATATCCACTGAAATAATAAAACGAATGTTTTCAAGACTGATATTTGTTTTGGAGAGCAGAATTTGAGAGAAAAAAAAAACTAGAAGAGTTAAAACATTTCTTTACTGTTCTTTTACAACAGAACTATATTCCATATAGTGAAACAAAGAGATCCCTGAACAAGCAGTAAGACAGACAATCAGTTTTGCCTATATTATGTAAATCCACTAATCTTAAAGAATGCACTCATGCTGAGTTACTATTTACATCAGAGTAAGATGAATTACAATACAATAATTCTAATATTATTAAACATCACCATGAAGAATATTCCTGAGACAGACACCATCAGTCGACTGAGCTTATCAGGGAAAGGCTGAAAAGGTTCAGGTTTTCCTGTGATGGGATTTACTCTTTCCACTTGGGAATATTTAGCTTCAAACTGGGGACGCAGCTCTTCCTGCAATGACAGGGTGGATTCCATTTGTTGTATTACTTATTTCTTTCAAGAATCAGACATACATGTGCTATAATGTAGAACATTATGCTGATACAAATGATTTTTTACAATGCTTCAACTCAAATATCTAAATAATTTGCTCTTTTGAAAATCATTAGAAGCAGTGCCAGAGACCAGCAGAGAACAGAAACCACAGGAGCCTTCCCCACTATGTGAGGGTTTTAAAAGGAATCATGGGTCATATTGCTGACTTAGATGCTAGATTGTCTGCAAAAATTTATAAGAAAACTATAAATTAGGGCCAGTTATAATGGTGCTTTTTGTGTTATCAGAGCATTTATTAAAAGCCACCAGCTTCTATCCACCCATCCATGGAAAGCTGTAAAACAAGTGAAGTCTATTGACTTAAACTGCAATTAAATCACCAATATAGGTAAATTACAGCTATGTTGACTAGTGATTTATGGAATAACAAATTTTATTATTGCTGATGCTGACAGCAGAATGTTCAAGGATAAGCTATGCTTTTCTGAAGGATACAAAATCTAGTTTCTGTCTTGTTGCTTGTCTTGGTCCTATTTTTATGCAGGATCAGGAATTTCCAGAACAAGAAACCACACAACTGAAAGGCATCTGTACTGACATCAGAAGTAGCTCCCGTCCTCTGTACGGGAAGTATTTCCAATCAGTTTTTCCAAGGATACTTTTAATAAATGTAGAATTATACTTGGATTTATAATGTTAGTTGCAAAAGGCAAAGTATCCTTGTAGAATCTCAAGCATAGCTTTGTATTCTGCAACTAGTGCTAAAAATACAAATACAATCTATATGACAAAGTCAAATGACTGACATACAATATTGATTGATATTGTTATTTTTGATAGCTTTGCTTGTTCACTTGAATATATGTTTTATGATGTGGAGTGATCATATATAATAACAGATATAACTACAGGACTCTGGAAGAATTCTCTCTTATTGCAGTGAGTGCAATTCCTTAAGAGAATTAGAAGCCAATGATAGCAAGGCTTTACATGTTTACTTCTGTTTCGTCTTACCTCTTCATCTTCCCAGTCTATGAGGTCCCAATCATAGGTTAATACAGCTCTCCTTCTTTTCCAAAACTCTAGAAAGACTGTTGCTGTGGAAAACAACTGTACTTTAATCACAGGGATTAAAAAAGGGCCATGCAGATCTTAAGAAAATCAGCAGCGTAAACATGTATCATTAGCCACTTTCTGACAGTTTTCCCCAAAGAATCTGAAAACTCTAAGTAGCTTCAGGATAATCCCTCTTAAATTTAAAACACTATTTGACAATGTTTATCTAAGAATATATATTTTTGTTGTCTGTAGTAGCTGTACAGAGATAGGTACCTGTCATGAGACATTGCCATCCCCTAAAATTTATCATTTTGCTTTTCATTTTACTAAAACCATAAAATTTTCTCTGGAAGAAACAAAGATATGCATATACAGTGATATCTATTAATAAAGAGCTAAGAGTGATCTTATTTTATTCAGTTCAAATAAGATGACCTCACTTCTTTAGCCCAGCTATACCAGTTTTATACTGCAGCAGTTTTGCTACTAGAATAATTCTTTAGAAAATTATTTCTAAGCTAGGTATGCAACATAATCAGATTCTCCAGGTATTTAGGGATTTCGATAAGATAATTACAACTAATAAATAACTCCAAATTTCCAAAACATTGTAGTCTTCCACTGAGGGTACAACCTTGTTCAGGGTGTGATTCCTGACAAAACATAGAATTGTCCAATTGTTCCTTAGAAATAGGAAGCAAGAAAATTTGCTTCCTTCTAGAAAGCTAACTGCTCAGAAGAAGGATTTCTAACTCAAAATAAAGAGGATGATCTCATATTCCTAACTTTATCTATATCTTTGTCCTGTGTTTAATATCTTCTTGGGTTTCTATACATACTTGATACATAATTAGTTATCATAATTAGTTATACATATTTACCTATATCTACATAAACATATGTGACTTATCTATATAATATATTAAAGCACAGCAACCAGAAGTTAGTAGAAGTTCACCATACCACTACCCATTAATAATGGCTTCTTGAATGAAAGGAACTTGTCCCTGAGTTCTATTTCTAGGTAGTATGTTCTTCTATTCTTTGAAACATGGATGTACAGATATAAGTTTCAGATGCTCTTAACAAGAACAGAACCCAGCTCTCCATTTAAGCAGTAGTGGAGTTTGTACTTGAGTAAGCTGAGGTGAAAAAACCCTTTCTCACTGACAGTGGTAGTGTCACCTCAACCAAAAATAAGTTCTGGTACTATATGAATAACAATAAATGATGTCTTTTATGTCACATATGTACATGAAGCATTTGACAGTGCAATGATAAACAAAATCTTCTACCTAGTAGGCCAAATCATTTGTCAACTAAACAATATTTGTCAACTAAACTTGTCAACCTTTTCCAGACTCACTTCAGGTTTTAAAAAAGCTGCAATGTTCTCCTTCTCACAATAGAATAGAATTCATGGTAATTTTGCTGTGCTACAGGGCTACTGAGAAAAAAAGCTAAAGGTATATAAAAAGCCTTGAATTTTGGAAGAAAAGCAATTCACAAAACTTCTGATGTGGTGTGAAGTTCTAGTCTAAATAACAGTGAAAAAACATCAGAATTTTGAAATTCAACTATATGTCCGATTCTACAGAAAGCCTGTATCGTTCCTAAAGTATCTTTCCTAAAGCCTGACTATTTACACGGTTGGAAAACATACCAGTTTAAAAACTTTGTATATAACTTTAGCCAAGTGTGTTTACCTTTGCCTGGGGGAAGGGAACTGAATCTTCTTTCCAGGGCATTGTTTCTCTAGGTGAGACCTGATGCGCTTAGCATTTCAACAGACTGGGAGTAGGCTCAAAAGAGATAAAGGCCACCAACGGAATATCAACAGAACATCAGTGGCCACCTATGAACATCTATCCCAGACTCTGCCTCTGGCAAAGTTGGAGACATCTCCTCCCCTAACCCTAACCCCAACCCTAACCCTAACCCTAACCCTAACCCTAACCCTAACCCTAACCCTAACCCTAACCCTAACCCTAACCCTAACCCTAACCCGAAATGACTGATAAGAAAAGCAAGGAATGAAGATCTAATTAACATCAGAAGTGACGAAATCCAGATCCAATAGGAGACCAAATACTAAGAACTATGCAACTTGGGACCAATGAACACGGACCCAAATAGTTTCTATGAGTTTTGAGTGTATAAAAGACCTGAAAAATCTAGTAAAAACTATGTGTCATGGAATGATTCTCTCTGCACACCTGGGCTCTGTGAGGATGAGATGATTTCTGTGGTACATCCTGGCCAGAATAACATCCTGGCCAGATAATAAAGTAATGCCTTAACTTGCTAAGATAAAAATGTTGTTGAAGGGTTTTTGTTTCTCCCAGTTTCAGTGATGACACTACTAATACCACCTGTCATGGTTTAACATAGCTTGGTTTTTAGTTAAGGAGAAAATCTATGACCTACGGAAGTGATTCCCTGTAAAGACCTTGGCAGCTTCGCAGCTTCCTTCAGACCTGACAAAACCAATCAGCTGGCTAGTTTAGAATACTGACACCTTGTTAAACCACTTAAGAAAGCTGAACATTTTTGTGAAATCACATTTAAAAACGAACAAAGCCTGGGAAAAACTCTCTTGCTTCTGGCTTTTGGACAGGTAAGTGGGAGCGCGCATGTGGCCCGGCCAGTTTGGCCTGCAGCACGGAGCAGCTTGGCTGAGATTCTGCCGCTGCTGAGTTCCAACCACAACTGAAGGGCCAGGCTGGCTCCACTCGTCTTCGGGCTCCACTCTGGCTGCCGAGCCATCCTGTCATGGGAAATCATGCAGCTAAACCCAGAGGCGGCTCTGCAGCCTGCGCAGAAAAGCAGTCCCGCAGCTGGAATTGAGCATGTCAGGGGCTGGAAAACAGCCATGCTGCCAGAGCAGCCACTGCCATTCTGGCCCAGGCCCTCAGATCCTTGCACAGCACCCCCAGCGCAGCCTGAAATACGTCACCGCGATCCCTCCGGCTGCCACCTGCCAGAGATCAGATGACCATCAGCAGGGTGTGGGCGAGATATTAACTTTTTCAGTACACAGGTGAAACTTAGACATCAATCCTCTCCTGAATAAGAGAAAAGGAAAGGGTGAAGACACATAAAGAAAACAACACAGAGACACCGAGGTCAGTGAAAAAAAAGTCAAATCCCAGATGGGAAGAGAATGAAGAGATGCCTTAACCTGGGGATGAAATTCTCTTGTAAGGCTATGGTGAAGATATAATTGATACATCAGACTCTTTTCCCTGTAATTCATGAAATGCATTTGAGAGGATGTAACATTTGAACCACAGCCATGAGCAGAGGCACCCATGCTGAAACAAACAGATGTTGAAGTAACTATGATCTAATGAGAAGCCTGAACAGAGGGAGAGAGATGAGAGAAATGAGAAACCTTACCCCAGCATAGACAGATAGAAGAAGACAGACCTCTGTTCCCAGAGATGAAGATGATCCCAGAGACAGACGAAAAGAACTTTTACTTTTATACTAGAACAGCTCATCCGTAAAATTGCACCCCAATAAGCTGAGATGACCCATGGTGGTAGTTGTAGGAAGACTACCAAACTGTGGCAGAGACTTCACAATTGCAGATTTCTGGGTGGCTGCTATTCATGGAAATTAAAATCACAAAAGAACTGTTTCTTGTGAAAGTCTCCATAGCATGACAGGAGAAACTGCTTTCCCTAAGTGAACTGAAGAAAAGATTTATTTTAAAGTGGTAAACTAACTGAAAATGCCAGGTTTTGTCTCTTAATGTTTTCAGTGGGAAAGAAAAGAAGTGGGGGAAAGAGAAGTGTTCTAAAAGTTTATTCTGATTCTTATTATTCTTATTTTAGTTCTGTTAATAAAGCTTTCTTTATACCCAATAAAGTTTTGAACATACTTTGCTCTTCTAATCCTTATCTCACAGCAAAAGATGAGTAATTTTACTAAGTGTACTGGCATTTGGCCAATACTCAACCCACTACATTAACTGATGCCATGACTCAGATTGGTGAACAAAAACCACTACACCAACCCATCTCCAATTGCTCTCTATGCAATCCAGCCCCTCCACTTCTGGTTAATAGCAATTTACTGAATCATCTCTTATCCTGATTTCCACCCTCTGAAAAGTATAAGCCTTCATTTTTATCAATTATTGCTCTAGAAAATTATTGCTCTAGACCATTCTTGTTCTACCATTGCTTTGACCTGGCAGAGTCTTTCTCTGCTCTTCAAGGGTTCAGAGTAACTTTGTTTAGTGGGAAACAGACAAGCTTCCAGTTTCCCACGGAAAAAATTATCTGTTGCCTCCCCTGCTTTTCCCTGAGCATGTTGCAGTTCAGAATTTTATATCTCAATATAATATATGTTGTACTTCCTTTTATTTTGTTCAGAACTGTAGTCAAGATCACTCATTTAGCGATTCATCCAATGCTCTGCAATATAGTCTGCAATTCTGCCCATTGTACACATCCAGAAGTTTCTTATTTAAAATATCTTATGTTTATTGCCCTTACACTACCGGTATTCACACTGATAAAGATATAAAATTATTTACCTTGGAAAAGACCTCTTAGACATCAAGTCCAACTGTTAATCCAGCACTGCTAAATACACCACTAAACGAAGTCCATAAGTGCCACATCTACATACATTTTAAAGATGCTCAGGAACGGCTCTACCACTTCCCTGAGCAGCCCATTCCAATGCCAGATAACACTTCTAGTGAAGAATTTTTTCCTAATATCCAATCTAAACCTACCCAAGCACAATTTGAGGCCATTTCCTGTCATTTGCTGCTCAGGAGAAGAGACTGACATCCACCTCACTACAACCTCCTCCTTTGAGGTAGTTCTAGAGAGCAATAAGGTGCCCTCTGAGCATTTTTGTCTCCAGGCTAAACCTCCAGCTTCCTTAGCTGTCTTCATCATATGGGTGTTACACACCCTTCCTCAGCTCCACTGTGTTCTCTAGACACACTCCAGTACCTCAATGTGTCTCTTGTAGTGAGCAGCCCAAAACTGAACACATGATTTGAGCCACAGCCTCACCTGCTGAGTACAGGAGGATAGTCATTGCCTTAGTCCTGCTGGGCACACTACTTCTGACATAAGCCAGGAATGCCACAGGCCCTCTTGATCACTTTGGCAGACTGTTGGCTCATGTTCAGCCAGCTATCAACTGGCAGCCCCAGGTCCTTTTCCACTGGGCAGCTTTCCACCCACTTTTCCCCAGGCCTATAGCTCTGCACAGGGTTGTTATGGTCTCCAGAGCTGAAACTGTCACTTAAAAAATACCAGCTATAGATGAAGGACAGCTTAGTCCCCTCTTACACTCCTGGAGAATGCTGAACCACCTTGCCTCCACATGGCCACAGCTCCAAACCTGATCACATCTGGTCCCGCTGCTGGAGGTTTTGCCTTCCAGAAACAGTAGGCCAGCACTCAGCACCAGCCTTCAGGCACCATGCTGCAGGTGTACAACTCATAGCCAAGAACTGAGTCCAAACATTTTCCACTAGGTGTTAAGTCACTGAGGTAAAAAGCTTTTACTTTTCATAAGAGATCAATTAAACTGCTATAAAAGAATGCAAGCACACCTTCCTAATGCCAGTGGTGAGGCCCAGGACAGCACTAAAGGGGTATGACTTTCATACCACTTCAACAGATATACTTGAACCAAATTTCAGACTGCATATTTAAGATCTTGATATTTTTGAATATTATACAGCTATTCAAACAACCTTTACTCTCAGAAAGGCTTATCAGCGCCAGGTGTGCATGCTGGGGTGAATACTGTTGATCCTAGTACATGACTTCTCATTTGGTTATTGCTGTAAAAGATTTGGAGATAAATTAGTGATGCTTGCTTTCAGATCTCACAGACAATCTATTAGATAGGCATCCACCCAGACACAGCAATAAATGTGAACTGGAAGCTAGCTGATATACACTGAAGAGAATCTTAGATTCCAAAGAAATAAACCAAAAATCAGAAAACCAAACCCACAGCATCCGACTCTGTCCTCCCTCCTGTCACAGACCACCCCACCTCATGCCGATAAACAATTTACTTCCCCCCAAAGGGATATTAGAACTGGAAGAACTTGGTCCATCTCACAGAAAAACTTCTACTTGTCCATGTAGTACTTTCAAGAAACACCACTAGCTGCTTCTATATAAATACCTCCTGTAGATACCATATCCTCAACACTTACCTCAAGGATAAGTTATTCAAAGGTATTTGCACCTGATTCCTTAAAAATTTAAAGTGGAAACAGATGACAACATCATGGCATTCCACTCAAATAGTCACACAATACTGAAACATTTCTGAGTCTCTTTTCACCACATACCAGCCTAGAATAAATATACATAAAGGATTAAAGAATGAAAAAAGTCACAAGTTGATTGGATGAGCATACAAAGCATATCATGCTGTATGATATGCCTGGCTTTTTCATTCCTAATTTAATCCAGTATTTTTGAATATAAAATCTAAAGAGAGGAGTAAGAGTTGTAACATTCAGATCCCTAGCTGGTTATATTTTCAAAAGTAAAAATTAATGACATCTGATAAACTCAGAAAATTTGGATTGACACTGCTTTCTTAAATTATTGCAACTGTGAACATATTTGGAGATAGGATCAGATCCACTTCTAGCAGTGTACTTTTTTTAATGGAACTTTCATACTGCTGCTTTATTTTGTAGAATACAGGCCTTTACCAGTTCTCATCTCACCAAGTGTACTGTAGGAAACTGCAATAAGAAGCAGCTGCCTTTTTAAAAATTAATAGTTGTGTTGAACACAGAGCAACAGTTTCTATAGTTTGCAGAAAGCAGTCACCCTTCTGAAATACTAGTTCAAAGACTTTGAAATGATTAAGCAATAAGCACACTTTACTACAAACACTGCAATTTTTGTGTGGACTCTGTAAGAACAGAGCTGGGTCATGACAGCAGAGAGTTGGTCGGGCTGGGTCTCTGATGTGCAGTGAAGGGCTGCCCCACTTCTTGCTTTACCAGCATGGCATATTCCTGACTGCTGTCACGCAGCCACCATTATTGTACCTGCACTCTCCTCTTCCTACCAGACAAATCATGCTCTGGCCACAGCAGTATTTCAACAGGTTCTTTCAAGCTTTGTAGAGCTTAAAGGTAAGTCTAAGGGGTTTTTTCTATGCTTATTAATGGATCTGATTAATATGTTCTTTTATATTGTATTCGGGAAAGCAATCAGTACTGTTGTAATCAAATTCTACTTAGAGTAGAATTACTCTGAGAAAGGAATTGAAAAAAAAAATCCTGTTTTGTGATTCAAATCATAAAGCAGAGAAGTAGCAATCATAAGCAATGACACTATTTCCCTTCAAGTCATACTTTTCTTTAGTGGGAATTTATGCTCCTTATCAAGCAAGTATAGAATTTCTCTCAGAGCAAGTTCAGAGACATTTCAAATGCTGGTGAGGGGTGATGCTGGTGGTGGAGAGAAGTATTCTTTATATGACACTTTATAGCAAACCTCTGTTAAAATCTACATTGTTATTGCTTCTGTTGAGTTTAGTGCTACCAAAAACTGACAGGAAACACACATGGAAGCTAGGCCAGTGCACTTATATTTGTCAGGTTGATAGACAGTAAACAGAGAGTAAAAAAAAAATGAATTATAGACTGCAATTTATATTTATATTCCTCTTTGTAATTTACTAAAAATTTAAACACTATTTTTTTTCTCAGAACAAAAACTGAAATACATTTAGGCTTAAATATGTAATGTTTATTACTCATTAAATTTAGAAGAATGTAATTTTTTGAGAGCAATCTGAATTTTAGCGCAAAGAGCCACACAACCAAACATCCAGTATGTTTCTGGGACTATCATTTGCAATTATTTCTTTGTGAATTCTAGAAGTTAAATAGTCTATCTCTTACTTTATATCTTCTGTCGATTTTTAATTCATTGATGAAAAGGTAAAAAATGAGGCTTTTGTTAAGTTTGAAAATCCTGTAAATATGAACATGTTATCTCAGATCAAAAAAGTGCCATTAATAATTTGTTAATCACATCATCATTTATGCCATAAATTAAATTACTTTCTAAGGTAGGGAAAAGTGAAAGGTTCAATTAAACGACACGCAAAAGAATGTCATTTCAATTTGTCGTTCTAAAGACTGTATTATCTATCCATAAAAAGAAGTTGAAATTATTATTTTCTTGACAATTGCAGAAGTTTTGCAGACATTATGCCCATCACTGGTGGGCGCTGGGTTGTGGTTAGGAAATGTTGCAATTATTTTATCACAACAAAAATCTATTTTTATATACTCAGGTTCACATTGGAGGGCCATTTTTATGGGAAATTCCATTCACCTCCTGATGACCTGTAATTAGGGTCACTACATCTCTTCACAAAGCTGTACACTGAAGAAGAAATTCAGTCTTCTCCTTTCTGGAACTGGCTTATTTTTCTACTCAGCTGGTACGGGTCTCAGATGCAATGTGACTCTGGCAGCACAGAAAAAAATGCAGAGAGCAAAATCCACTGAAGAAACATGACGGTGACCATCGTATGTAAAAACCTCTTTTTTCTTGACAAAAAAAAGGTAGAGCTAAGGTAGACAACTGAACTGCAGCCTAATCCCATGTCAATGCCAGTTCCACTCACTTAGGGGTATACCAACTGCACTGATTTTCACTGAGCTGGTACTGAGGAATGTGAATCCCAGTAAATCAAACAGGTTTTTGTTTTGGTTTTTCTCCATTAATAATCTGTTCACAGCTTCCTTAAACACTTACTTGACCAGTTAATGTGAGTTTTGGGTTCTTTTACAAACTTGGCTAATCTATAGCCCTGCTCCTTTACTGCAATAACGCTGCTTGCATATTAAGCTCTAAAGGCAATGACTGTCCTTGAAGAACGTCAGCATTTCTCTAAATTGTATGAACACTCATGTAACAGTAGAAAAACAAGAGTTAAGTATTGCACACAAGAGGAAATAGTTTAACATCACCTGAGAACTACAACAACTTTCAAAGCAAGGAGGTTTGTTCTCCATGGTTCTCCACAAAGATTACACAAGTTAAGACTATCACAAAAAACGACAAAGAATTTGTTCAGCAAGGCTACTGACTCCTTTGTACACTGCTCTAGAAATTAAAATTACAGTCAATGTGAACGGAGCATAACTTTCCTATGTAGTTTACTTACAGTGAAGGGATAATAAGCAATTTGACTTTATTTACTAATAAGACTATTAATACAATCATGTAAAGAACACGGCACTGAATTGAAACAATAATACTATTAAAATGAAAGCATGTGTTTTGAAAACTTTGGGTTTTTTTCCCCAAGGTTTTGGTTTTTTTTCAGTTATTTCTACTAATGAATCAAAATCTAATCTTCAGATAGTACTGCATTTAATAGTCCTCTTGGAGGGCTATTGTTCGTAATGTAAACATAATTGAAGCTGATAATTTAACTTCAACACAGTTTTCTTTGGCTTGCTTGTTTGGGATCAAAGTGGTTATCCTGATTTTAACTGACAAGCATAAGTTCTCTCTTTTCTTTTTGTTAAGAAAGTTACAAATGTTTTCTAAGCATAGGTCCTTCGCCATAGAACAGATCTTAACTTGGGAAATAGGCAATGTGGAGAAATGGAATATACATTAAAAAACAAAGTAAATGACATTGTATAAGCACACATATGTTTCAAGTAATGGTGCCACCTTCAAAGCACAAAATAAATAAGTATAAAGCTGAAATGAGATACCTTGAGATGATATTTAATTGGCCATTGATAGAGCATGACCTATAGCTGACCCCTACCTACTGTCACTGTATGTGCTCTTTGCACTGCTCTTAATGGTGTTACATACAAATAAGCTAAGCTAGGGAAAATACACAACTAAATAAAAAACCCCAAACTAACAAATTAATAAAATCAGCTCTTATTCTCTCTGCCCACCCCCCCCCAAAAAAAACCCACCTCAAAACAAAAAACAAAATACAAACCCTCTATAAAACCACCCATAGGGAAAAGCATAAGAAAGTAGGAGAGGCTTGAAGACAAAAGAAATAGTTACTTTTTTCCAGGTATAAATGTCCTTCCTTCATGTGGTGAAGTAACCATATACATGGACATCAAATTACTGAATGATGCTGAAGAATAACTTACTATAGAATTTACTGTGCTGTCATATGAGAGCTTATGTGTGGACGATCCCAACCTGTTTCATACATAGAAAAAACAGCCCTCACCAAAACCTCACTGAACAACACATACTGAACAGCAGACCTACGAAAATCATCTGACAATCAAGGTGAATTTTTCTCATTCTTCTCAATCTAACATTTGAAAAATTAATGCCTAATACACAGTTACCAGTTTCATATTGCAAAAGAAGTTTGCACACAAATTCAGCTTCATTCAGAACCTCTGGACTGATTTAGTTTTCAATTTGCTCCTGGCAGCATTCATACGACACTCACTGCTCAAGGTCACAAAACATTATGCATCAACTTTCCAGGTTAATTGCAAGAAGTCTAATTCTTCACAAGGAAGCATAACTCTTTAGCATGCTCTTAGAATTGTTGTCTGCCCAGAAAACATTGCCTTGAGAATACCATCCATATATGTTTCATTACCTCACTCCATTACAAAGTGGTTTTGAATTATTCCCTTCTGAGTATGAGGTCAGAACCATGGAATTATTATTATAGAACCACAGAATTTTCTTATGCAAATAAGCTTTTGTTCCAGAATCATGGAATGGAGTGGACAATCTGGTCTAACCTCCTTGCTCAAGGAGAGTCATCCAAGAGCACATGGCACAGGATTGCATCCAAGCAGTTCTTGAATATCTCCAGTGAGGGAGACTCCACCTCTCTGAGCAACCTCTTCCAGTACAAGAAGTCCTTCCTCACATTCAGATGAAAATTACTGTGCATTAGTTTCTGCTCATTGCATCTTGTTCTACTCTTTGGCATTGAGCAGATACTAACTCCATCCTCTTCAGATACTTGGATATATTGAAGAGATCCCCCCTCAGTTAACTCTCCTCAAGGATGAACAGGCCCAGCTTCCTCAGCCTTTCCTGGTAAGAGAGATCCTCCAGTTCCTTAATCATTTTCATAGCCCACCACTGGACCCACTCCAGGAGCTCCGTGTCTCTCCTGCACTGAGGAGCCCAGAACAGGACACAGCACTCCAGATGTGCCTCACCAGGGTTAAGTAGAGGCGCAGGATCACCAACCTCGACCTGCCGGAAATGCTCTCCCTAATGCACCACAGGATACCACTGGCCTTCTTGCTCACAGGGCACACTGCTGGCTCATGGACAATATGTCATCCACCAGGACCCCTAGTTCCTTTTCCACAAAGCTGCTTTCCAGCAGGTCAGTCCTCAGCCTGTACTGGTACATGGATTTATTCCCTTTGTTGAATTTGAGACAGTTCTTCAATGTCCATCTCTCCAGCCTGTTGAGGTCCCTCTGAAGGGATGCACAGCACTCTGGGGTACTGGCCATTTCTCCCATATTTGTGTCATCAGCAAGCTTGCTGAGGGGGCATCTGCCCCTCTGTCGAAGTCATTGATGAGTAAGTTAAACAATACTGGGACCAGTATTGAACCTTAGAGGACACCACTAGTTGCAGGCCTCCAACTAGACCTTGTGCCACTGATTACTGTTCTCTGGGATTGAGGTGAGGCTGACTGCTAAGTTGTTTCCTGGGTCCTCCTTCTTTCCCTTGCTTGAAGATTGGCATGACATTTGCTTTCTTTCAGTCTTTAGGAACCTCTCCTGATCACAAAGACCTTTCAAAGATGTTTGTGAACAGCCTACCTATGGTGTCTGCCAACTCTCTCAGCACTCGCAGATGCATCCCATCAAGGCCCATGTACTTGTGGATGTCAAGTTTGTCTGAATGTTTCCTAAATCAATTGTCCTTGAAAAGGAAACTGACCTTCTTTTATCCTGGGCACTTGGGACAGAGATTCCTGAGGGCTGGTCATGTCAGTGAAGACCGCCTGCAAAGAAGGTGGTCAGTAGCTCTGCCTCTTCTGTGTCTTCAGGTACAAGGGCCCCCCCTCCATTTGGTAATGGGCCACATGATCCTTAGTTTTTGTTTTGTTATGGATAAGCCTTTGAATAAGCCTTTCTTGTTGTCCTTGACATCCTTACCAAGATTCAATTCCAGATGGGCTTTGGCCTTGCTTGTTTCATTTCTATTTTCTCTGATAACCTCTCTATATGCATTCCAAGTGACCTGAACCCGCTTCAATCACCTGTGTATTTCCTGCTTATGCATGACAGTAATTCTTTATTCATTCACACCGGTGTCTTGACCGCCTGATTCCTTTCTCATCAGGATGCATCATTTTTGAGCCTGGAGAAAGTTGTCCTTGCACATCAAACAGCTCTCTTAGACCCTTCTTCCCTCCAGGACCTATTCCCATGGGATTTTTCCAAGACATCAGTAAAGAGGCTAATGTTATCTCACCTGAATATCATGGTTGTTATCATGGCTATCTTGCTTCCTCTTTATCCAGTACTGAACTGCACAAGCACATGATCCCTGCAGTCAAGACTGCTCCTAACCTTCACATTTCCAACAAGACTTGCCCGTTTGTTAGTATGAGATCAGGCCACATGCCACTCCTTGGGGAATCCTCTACTACCTGTTTCAGAAAGCTGTAATCAATGCTTTCCAGGAACCTCCTGGACAGTTTGTGCTTCGCTGTGTTGCTTCTCCAGCAGATGTCAAGGCAGTTAAAAGTCCCTCACAAGAACCAGTGCTGTGACTTTGAGGCTGCATCAAGCTGTCTACAGAAGACCTCATCCAGTTTTTTCTCCTCATCAGCTGGCCTGTAGCAAACACTCTAAACAATGTCACTCTTATGAGTAACCCCCTTTTTCCTGACCCGTAAGCTCTTGACTTACTTCTCATCTACCCCAAGTCAGAGCTGAATACATTCCAAGTCTTGCCTCACACAGGCAACTCTGACACCATGCCCTTCCTGGCCTGTATCTCCTAAACAGTATGTAGCCCTCCATGACATTTCAGTCATGTGAGCTATCCTACAACATCTCTATAAACACACTGAGATCAATATTGCAATTGATATTGATCAAGATGAGATGAATTTTGTTGATCATCAATATTATTTTAGGTGATTCTTATGTCATTAACACTTAGGGACATAAAGTTTCCAGCATCAACAAGTGGTAAATTAGTGAGATTTCTATTGCATACCACTAACTTCTTTTACCAACTCATTTGGGTCTTCACTGAGTAACTTGGTTTGGTTAAATAAAATCATAAACAAAGTGAATTTCTTGCAGGTTCTGTATAAAACAAACTTTGAACCCAACACCATGCAACCCTCCTGTGGGATAACTCTTCAGTTTTTGCTTGTAAGACTGCAATGGAACAGAAGCAATACTGAGACTGGAGAAGTAAGAGAAACAAGTAAAGGAAATAGCTCAACTACAAAAAACCAAAAACCCATCAGTCTCCAGTGCAACTAACTTCACAGAGATTTGTTCTGCATATGATATTGTTCTACCATAAGTCATGCTGCACCAGCAGCTGCCAATACCAAAGAGAATGTAATGAAACAAACAGAATTATCAGTGGGCAAAAAGCATATCCCTGAGGTCCTCTGATGGCACCACTTTCTCTTCAAATGTGGAACGAACATCCACAGAAGCCCAATGTCTTTAGCAACACTTAGAACAACAGATGACTTTTCTGAAGTGACGAAAAGTGCTGCAGCTACATCTACTTCCACAGTGACACCAAGTCATTCCACAGTCATCTATACTACTCCTGGGGCTTTAGTGCTTCCCAGTGATAACTCTTCAATAAAACTCATCATGTTGTTCCCATCAGCATCATTCTGACATCACTCATGGTGAAGCAGGACAGTTCCACTGCAAATTTCAACCCCATTCAGCAGACAACAAAGCTATACATAACTCCAGCAACTCTTCTACTCCATCACCTAATCCAAAAGATGCTAATGAAGGTAAGGACCTAGCTAAAGTCCAACTGGTTCAATAAAATTACAATGCTGAAATAAAATCTTTCTTTTAAATTGAACTGGAGGCTTTATGAGACATGTGAACTTACAAGTGACCTAGTACAGACTAAAACTAAAGTTCACCCAAAATAGAACATGTATTTTTCAAATTATTTACTCTTTAATTCATTATTTAACACTTCCCAGCATGGGAAAACCTAGTGACAGGTATTGCCTATTTATACTGGAATGGACCATCAAAGCAGATGTGCAGAAATTCGATTTAAAACATACAGCACATCAAGTCATTAAAATTCAGAAACTTTTGTGATCAAAGACAACCTCCTATAAACACTTCCAAAGGAATTACTCATTTCGCATTGAATTACCAAGTTAAGTATGTGTGGGAAAAGAAAATATTCGAAGGCAGAGTAATTTTTTTCATTAATTAGCTTTCAAGCTTTTAACACATGACTGAAAGTACAGAAGAACTGAAGGATCATCAGACTTTCATGTTTCCCATCATAGTTAATACACAGCTAATAATTACAATGTACCTGATTTTTAGATAACATTGACTGAAAAGAAAGGAGAGTTGAAGAGCAAGTTCCAAGAAAAACTGAGGATCTTAAAGAAAAGTTCAATGAAATTTGAGGGCAAACCTTGAAGAAATGCATTTATTCTGCTAATCGAACAGGTGCAAGAAGCATTACCGAATTTTTAACTTTGCACATACAAAAATTGAAATTCAGAGGCTGCAATTTTAACTGCTGACTTAAATGCTTTCAAAAAATTGCATTCAAAGAATGATTACTGCTTATTTATTTAATTTAAAAATAGTGGTTGATTCAGTAATTAAACCTGAAACCTTTTTATTTGACTAAAAACTCATTTATCTGCCTATTTATTTTTCCTAAGCCCTCATTATTCCCCAAGACCTCAAGGATGGAGATGTCTGATTTCTTTTACAAAGGCAGAAAGTTTCTGCAGAGAGGCTGGTTTACTCATAGTTTGCAAAGTGTTTCAGATCCCTGCTGAAAAGTCTCACTCATTGGTTTTATATATTTATTATTCCCATTCAACTGTTTCATCTTTGTTTCTTTTTCTCCCAGACAAAAAGAACAAAGAAAAAGTAATAGTTGGCGTCATTTAGGAACCATTTTGAGATCTGTATTAATTAGCTTGGTTGGATATCTTATATGTGCTGCAAAGAGGCCTGAGTTGTTTTCCCACAGATGGCTTTATGATGATATAAGGAGTGACCCAGGTAAGGAATAGCACAAGAGTTTTGCATAAGAACATTTCTAATTTCTGTGCAGGGCTGCTTAATAGTCTTGTCTTACTGAATTATTAGGATATCATTGACTCCAGTCAAACTAGCTTTCAACTGACATTAATTTATTGTTTTTAAATTTTAGCTTAACCAATACACCTCTTAACTCTGTATATCCTCCTTACAAGTTATTTTTTTAACCTCTGAAATATCAGGAAAATCATATTTAGTATCAGTGAACCTGTTCAAAGAATGGTGGGCAAGTTCAAAACTATAGCTCAAAAGTTCTCCCAAATCTTCATTAACTGAAAAAAAGCTAGACACTTTAGTCATCCAATGTCAATTACAAAATTAAGGATAAAGCTACATCTGTTTTCAGAAGTAAAAATATTTTTAAGAGGTTTAAAAAGATGACTGCTTTTGTCTTCTCCATGAGTATGTAAAAACGTGTATTGAAGTGCAATCACAGTCCAAACATCTATATCATGTTCCTGGACCTTATTTTTAAATGTTTAAATAAATACTGAGAGGCCAAACACACCTTTTTTCTCATAGAATATAAAATCAAAACAAATTCTGGCAATATGTCCTTTCCAGCTTAAATGCAAGAGCTGAAAGCTGTGAAACATCAGATTAGGAAGTAGTATTGAAAGTTGACCACCCATGTAGGTGGCTGAATGGGTGTTGCTGGGAGGACATCTTCAGAAAATCATGAATCAGGGCCCTCATCTTTTGCTCTCCCAAGTCAGAAAGTGGTTAACTGGACTTACATGTGAGGAACTGCTGAATTAAACCATGAGGTACACAGTATATAGTGATTAAAATCTTTCAGGTCATATACAAAAAAAAATTATTATGTTATTCCTTCAGTTCTGCACTAAGAAAAATCTCTTAAACCATATGATATGAGTTTGAGAGGTGTGTCAGATGACAAAACCAGCACAGCAGACAAGACAGAGGAAGACAATGCAGGGCGCATACCTGATGCCATTCCAATGCCTGACATCACGCCATCCATTGTAATGGTTCATTGCAATGCTTGCTGCAGATTAGATTCTTACCTATTATCTACACCCTTTCATTTTTTCCAAAACAACCTAGTAGTTGTTACCTTACAGCCATTATTGTGTAAATAATGTCTTGAAAAGTAAGGAAAAATCACAAGACACACCAATATACAACAGGCAGGATTCAGTAGCAGAACATCACTCCTCTACTTCATAATTAAATGATCAACCTATGGTTTTCCTGGAAGGATATTATACTTGCTTTCTTAGAAATAATATAGAGAAATAGTACCCAGGTAAGATTCTGCTTTGTGTAACTTTGGTCAACAATGTAACAGAGAAAAATTTGACCAGGATTACAATGATATTTTAGTATCAATATGAAAAAAATCCTCAACTTAACTACTTTGAAATGAAACTATTCTATCCAAATACAATTTCTATCTGATAAACAACTCAGGTCATTATTTTCCCAAATTTACATTTGCACCTTCTTCAGTGAATAGGACAAGATTGATTATCATTACTTGGATTATGTAATTTGGATTACTTGAAATTTGCGGAGGAGAATGGAATTACTGAGTAAAACAAGCTACATCTAGCCTTTGACTAGATGACACCAATTTAAAATCACTATCAATGGGAAAAAAGTTTACAAGCTTCTACTTCTCTGTCAAACGGATCTGTTTGAATTGCAGGCTAGATCTGTAGAAATTATTTAAAATGTGTCAGTACAGATTAGATGGAGGAAATACTTAACATGAGAGGAAAGGAATTATCTCTGGTAAGTATATAGGTTTCTTAAAAAGCATGGTCCTGTTCTGTCCAGCTAAAGAGTAAAATTATGGCAGTATAATGCAAATAATTGCACGGTTTATCTGTTTGCAATTACCAGACATGTCTAAATAGAAAGAAAGAATATGTAAAAGAAACAATTGTGAAGGCATTGAATAAACAAAATAAAGTACAGAGAAAACTAGACATGTGGGATATGTCCTTGGTATTATGCTCTGCTAAAATGCTTTAATTAGTGTGGAGACTGTGGATCACACTGATGGAATGGAACTATCTCACTAACTGTCTGTGAATGTTGCAATGAGGTTTTATTCAATATATGAGTAAATTTCATGCACATACACCCCAGAGAGAAACTATGTCAGTCACTGAATATTGGCAAAACTGAATATCGGCAAAACAGGTACTTATTTAAAATATTAAAGACTTCAATCCATATATGCAGATTTGCCACTCTTTTTGAGTTCAATCATAAAAACAGCATATGTCTTATCAATACCAGAACCTGATTTCTAACATTGCATCCAGCATGTTTGGTAGTAGACTGAAAATCTGAGACAGATTCACCTATATTACATGAGAATATTGCTCTGATGCTTGAAATGAAGAAAAATGTAATGCTCAGCTTTCACCTTCCTTAGCCCATATAATGCCATCTTTCCTGTGGTAAAGCAGTGTCATATAAGCAAATTCCTCCTTAGACTTGAATCTTGGCCTCAGCTGAAAATGAAATGAGCTCTCTTGAAGGAGAACTTGAAGACAGAGATGAAGAGATGCTAAGAAGCTACCTGTGTTGTCTGCACCAGTAACCAGATAATTAAATGCACAGTATTTTAGGAATTTTTGAAAGTAATAATTAATAACTGGAAGGCAGTAATAGCAAGATTAGCAGTAAATGAAGAAATATCACTGAGGCAAGTAATCAAAGTGTGCTTTTTAATTATATTATGTTAATTTTTAACAATCCAGTCATAATTTTTGCATGTATGGGAATGTGCTTCTGTTGTCCATGTAACTATTGAATGTTTTGCTGTTGTTTGTATATTGTTACTTGCTTTTACCATGCCAGCCTCTAAAATTTGTGACATTTGTTCTTACTTCACTTTGTTAGAATCAATAATACTTACTCATACACATTACATAAATAAAGTTGTTGCATACCATTTCATTCAAAACTGTAAAACTCAGGCCTGAATGCAGATAGCTCCAGGTATGTGAACTAGTGTAATTTTCTCAGTGTTCACACCGACAAACATGTACATTAGTAGAATCAATTATCTCTGTTTCTATTCTTCTCCCCTATTTTCCAGCAGAAAATCCTATTAGCTGAAGTGAAAGCTACTTTTACCAAGAATTTTATGCCGGAACCATTAAATGTGTCTTTTATGGCACTATTACTGTGACATTCTACAAGAGGCAAGACTGTTCTCGGTAACTCCTGCTCAACAGTGTCCTCTGTGGATATCCCCCTGCATGACTTTGAGCCTCACAACATGATGTGTGCAACATCAGTGTGAACACAATGAGAGATTCAGACTAAGATTTTGAATGTAAATACCTTAACTGCAGCAAGGACTTAACATCAAACCTTTCCTATACTTTCCTCTAATTAGCTCCCATAAAACCATTCTTATTTATTCTATAAGAATCCTCTACAAGATGTGATTTTTGTATTGGCTCAAGCTCAGTAACTTAACCTATATGTTTTCCTCTAAAAGGACTTTGACTTGAATAATATAAAAATTCAGGCTTAAAGACATTTAGGACCCTAGAAAAAAATCATTACATTAGCCATAAAAGGTGCTACCCATTACTGGCATAGAAATTTAAGTTAATGAAAATGAAAGAAAGTAGTTTGTGTGGCAAAATCATAATCCTTTAACTTTTATGAAGAGCTATAATCTCCCTTTGTCAAGTAAGGGTCAGGTAAACTAAAAATAAACTAAAAAAAACAAAAAAAAACCTCAAGTAAAAATGCACTTACCCCAAATTGCCATGAAAATTGCAAAGAAGACAGTCCCTCCATTATCAAACAAATGTGTAACCTGAATAAAAAAATAAATACATCAGGAAAAAATAACATTGTCACTTCATCTTTTGCCCCAAATAATTCCAGAGTACAAAACTGGTGGCAGAAATTAAAAGCTAAGAATTCTCATAAGCAGTACTACTAGCATGTTTCTTCTACCAAGGTTTGTCAGCGTCAGACTCTGCATCATCACTTCATGCATCACCAGTCATTTTGTTTCACAGACACTGAGCTGTTTTGTCCATGTCCAGACAGGCTAAAATTTAATCCAGAATTCTTGCCATATGGTAGGTCAAACTTAATCTCAACCACTTCTGTTATAAGGTTTTTATGAGCTGAAAAAACATCTTCACTTTTCTCCCTCTGCCTGCTTACTGTCTCTTGATTCCATTTTGTTCTTCTACCTAGGTATTTTGCAATTTCTCTGCAGGTAAAAATAGCATGTATTCCTTTTTATCCAGACACCTCAGCCTCTCAAATTGTTGACGTTCTCCTTAAAAGGCTTGTGCACCTACACTCTAACAAACATTAAATTGTTTCTAAATATAACTCTGCAGAAGTCTCCATAATTCTAAACTGTGAAGGTAATTTCTTTCATGAATGCTCTTATCTTAGTTAGATTTATCCCTTATCTTACTCTTTGTTATAAGAATTTTTTGGTCAGAATAGCAATTCAGCTGTGAAGTCCAAGGCATACTAACTGAAAATAAGTATTGAAATAGAAAGTGCTTATTTATTTATACTTAATTCTAATTATTTGTTCATTCTTACTGAAAACAAATAGTGATTGAAAATTAGGTTTTGCAAGCCTTTTAAGCATCTGAGTGGGTGAATCTGAGGTCTCACTTATGAAAACACCACAATTTATATTACAAAAATCTAAAGTGTCTAATATGCTACCCATAATATGAAACAGTATTTAGGTGGCTGATAAGATCAATGTCCTTTCAGCAGATTTAAGGTTGCTAATTTATAGCAATGTAATTTATCCAGGGATAATGGGTCTGCACTTCTTCTAAAAAAAAGGTGGCAATCAAGCAGTTCAGAGGCTTTAAATTTCTATTTGACAAAAAAAAAAAAAAGCAGAAATCACTATAAAATGCTAAAGCAAATATACTTATCATCAACAGGCATATGTTAAAAGAGGACCTGAAGAGAGAGAGAAAAGGAATGAAAAAGTGTCTTTAATATATATTGTTCTAAACGATACAAAAATTTGTGGTGATCTCCCACTATCTGCAATAAGAAGAGAATGTCTTGAGATGAAATATTATTGAAAAGACTTTCTTTTCATTGATGATGACTCTCTTGCTGACTTAAGAATCAATTTTTAAGCTTTTATCATGAAAATAAGCCAGTCCTTATGCCAGTGGAAGGGCAGGTAACCAGACTGTGTTTTGCTGTACTGTGACCTTCTCTTATACCTGAAGTTATACTAGCCAGCAGGAATGTTCTGTACAGGTATGCCAGAATTCTGGGGCTGACAGCCTGCCTCAGGCAAGTTACCTAATCTGCTCCTGTGAGAGCTGTATGCTGCAAGGAGAACTCATCCTGCAGATAGATTTTCATTCTTCTAGAAAAGGCTGGCATTATTACTTCTGCCTCGGAACACAAGAAAACTAACTCATGAATGCAGAGGAAGTTAATAAAAAGTCTGTTTCTTTCCTCTATTTTATTTCTTATGGAGTAAAACTATTATAATATTGTAGAATTTAATTAAAAACATGCATTTCATCTGTATGTCAGTTATGGTTTTATTTTCTTATATTTTTTAGGTTCTTAAATGGAATTGACTATTTGGTATTGGAGATGAATAAATCCAATATGCTCCCTTTGAGGATCATACATTGGGATCAACTGTCAATCAAATATTTTGCTTTCTTTTTCTTTTGCTTCCATAAAGGAAAATACAAACATAATGGGTATGAGACTGAAAATGATAGAAGTGAACAAAAGCAGCACAGTAAATCTGATGAATATTATTGGTTTTGAATGTAGACCTGTATGAGGATGTGATGTTGGATATTCTGCCCAGGAAAGGGTGCATCTTCCAAGAAAACACAAAATCAACCAACCAACCAACCAACTAAACCTAACCCAGCGAAATTAATGTTGCTAAGAGTAGAAAAAAAATACTTGCCTCCTGATTTGGCACTGCCTTGTCATAGAGTGTTTGAGTTAAAGTTTTATAGCACCACACTCAAAATTAAGACTTGACTCTCTTAAAGGCTAAATGCGTAGTGTGAGACTTGGTTGATCAAGAAGGTTTCTAAGCTGAGGTGAAATATTGTAGGACTTTGTTCTGCTTAGTGAGCATACCTGACTGATGTTGTCATCATCAGATAAGATTTCAGACACTTCAAATCCACCTTGAATCAACATCCTGCCCCAAGTCAAGGCCAAGGTGTGCTGGGTGTAGGACCAGCCCCAAGACCATGCGAATCACCACAGACCAAAGAGTCCATTTAAAGTAGATGAAAATGATACTCTGATCATTCAGCCATTCAACATCTATTCAGGTATTCCCGGCCTTTCCTTGTAATTATAAACAGCACTTCAGTGTGGCATTTTTAAATGGAAGTGGGAGGGGATGAAAGAAATGGCCAGGAACAACAAGGAATTTGTATTTTGTCTCTAGCTTTGCAAAACCTTGGCAAAAAAAGCAATTGAAATATATGATTTTTTCCAGCTTTAATTTTTTTTGTCCAAAGTGATCCTCTGTAGGGAAAATTGGCAGATATTTAGCAAAGAACCCCCGACAGCAGGTTTAATAACCTGAAACATGAGCACACACTTTTCATAAATGAGGCAGATTCTAGGACATAAGCAAATTTGGAGAGATGAATATCACTTAGAGGAACTCACCGTTCCAAATTAACTCAGTGTTTATGTACTCTATAGTGAGCTACTTGAATGAGTAAGGATTAAAACATTTATTCCAGAATAAGGGTCCTGATTCCTGAAATTATTAATGAATATCTTCCCTTGCTTATTAGCTCTTTGGTTATGTACAAGATAGCCAGAGAAGTAAATTATATAACCACAATGACAAAACCAGAAGAAAATGCTTACAAGCTTCATCTCAGGAACAAGAAAGAAGCAGGAAATGCAATTTTCTTTTCCAGAGAGCAGATCCTATGCTTTACTTTTAAAATATGTTAATTCCACTTACTTGTAGTACTAACAGTGCTTCAGAAAGTACCACTGATTTGAAATCAGACTGTAGTTTTCAAACATTACAAATGGTTTTCATTTACTAATTTGGGTGCAAACACAGTGGAAGTGCTGACACATCTTTAGGTATTTGTTGCTCAACTTGAGCAACACAGTGGAAACCAGCAGAATGACAATCCCTAGCAGAAACCAGGCAGTTCATAGCAAGAGGTAATGAGTGAAGCTGCTGTGAAGTTTCCTTTAGACACATCACAGTGAGTGAAGGCATTACATTATAACCCTTAGAAAAAGCTTCATAAAGCTATTTTTTGTTTGTTGTTTTTTTTTTCTTTGCCATTTGAGTGGCCAGATGGTAATCTTATTCCTCCCCAAAGAGAATTCTCTCTCTCCCCCAGCTGAGGGAGATCCAGAACAAATCCTGAAAGGAGACAATTTTTGTTTGTTGTCTGTGTTCCAAGGCAAAGTTGATCAGTTTTTCAGAACAAAAGCACTGTCAGGAAAAGCTGGGAGCTTACATGAATTTCCATCATTGTAGACACAAGAAGAGTGCCTGAGATGATGGAATACGAGTGGTTACTCCTTGTCTTCTCTGGTCATCATCCAATTTTTTTTCAAAACGATTGATGTGAAAACAAATGAAGTATGGATGGACTGCCACAGTTTTTTCACTGCAATTAATTATTCCCAATGTGACATTGTGTGGATTTGGTGTGGCCTGACTTTCTGGTAGCGGTGCTGTGGGAAGCTGCTAGAAGCTTCCACCATGTCCAACAGAGCCGATCTCTGATGGCTCTGAAGATGGACATGCTGCTGAGCCAATCAGAGATGTTGGTAGTACCTCTGTGATGATATTTAAGAAGAAAATCAAAACAGCTTGCACAGGTTTCTTTCCAGAGCTGGCGAGGTACCGTAGTTGCTGCCATTCCAGCATGACTCGCAGTGAACCTCGCCTTCCTGGCCACCCCTAGCCAGCCGTACTGCGGGCAGAAGGGCAGTGGCAGTGGCGCGTTCTCCTTTGTGCTCCGTGTGAAAAGCTGGCAATGCACCACCGCGGCCGCGGCCATCTCGGCGCGGCCTCTGGAGAGCCTGGCTGCCCTTAGCCAGCCTTGCTGCAGGTAGAAGGGGCAGGGGCAGCAGCAGCAGCTTCCCCTTCCTGGCACCCTGCATGAAGAGAGGCGTTAAATAGCACCAGAGCTGCAGCGACCACCACTGTCTGCGAAATGGTGGGAGTGGAAGCATGATGAGCGATTCCCTGATGCGGAACCTAGACAAGATCAACTTCTCAGTGCTGCGAATTGTGCAAGAATCTTTGAATTCGTGGAACTTGCTGACAATGGTACCTACAGGGAGCAGCTGTCTTCTAGTCAGAGGAAAGGAGGAAGTAAGGACATGTGAGGGAAAAACAACATGGGGACACCAAGAAGATTAGAATAAAAGGATGAGGAGAAGGTGCTTCAAGTGTCAGAGCCAAAATTCCTCTGCAGTCTGTGGTGAGGTCCAAGGTGAAACAAACTGTACCACTGTAACGCATGAAGTCCACGGAAGATGCAGAGATCCATNACAAGATCAACTTCTCAGTGCTGCGAATTGTGCAAGAATCTTTGAATTCGTGGAACTTGCTGACAATGGTACCTACAGGGAGCAGCTGTCTTCTAGTCAGAGGAAAGGAGGAAGTAAGGACATGTGAGGGAAAAACAACATGGGGACACCAAGAAGATTAGAATAAAAGGATGAGGAGAAGGTGCTTCAAGTGTCAGAGCCAAAATTCCTCTGCAGTCTGTGGTGAGGTCCAAGGTGAAACAAACTGTACCACTGTAACGCATGAAGTCCACGGAAGATGCAGAGATCCATTCGCAGCCTGTGGGAAAAGTGCTCACGGCAGAGTAGGTGGATGCCAGAGAAAGCTGTGTCCAGTGGGAGAACAGAGAGAGAACCCTTGCTTCCAAACTAGAGCAGTCTAGCCTCAGAAGACTGCGCCCCATGGATGAGTGACCCACACTGCAGCAGTTTTGGAATGACTGTTTGCCCGTGGGAGGGATGCCATGGCATAGCTGAGGAAAGACTCCTCTCCCTGAGCGAACAGAAGATCTCGAGGGACGAACTGACCAAAACCACCAAGCCCTGTCTCCNAAAGTGCTCACGGCAGAGTAGGTGGATGCCAGAGAAAGCTGTGTCCAGTGGGAGAACAGAGAGAGAACCCTTGCTTCCAAACTAGAGCAGTCTAGCCTCAGAAGACTGCGCCCCATGGATGAGTGACCCACACTGCAGCAGTTTTGGAATGACTGTTTGCCCGTGGGAGGGATGCCATGGCATAGCTGAGGAAAGACTCCTCTCCCTGAGCGAACAGAAGATCTCGAGGGACGAACTGACCAAAACCCCCAAGCCCTGTCTCCCTGTGCTGTCGGTAGAAAAGAGGGAGGGGCTGGAGGGGGAAAAAAGGGGTTTTAAAGGCTTATTTTACTTCTCATCATCCTTCTCTGACTCTCTTAATAATAAATTTACTTTACACCATCAAATTTCAACCTATTTTGCCCTTAGAGTATTTTTCCCCAAGTCTTTAACTCATGAGCCCTTTCTTATTTTTTTTTCCTTCTCCTCCGCCCAACTGTAGCAGGAGAGGGTAAGTGAACAACTTTAATGGGTACCTGACATTTGGCCAGTGTCAAAGCACGAAAGACATTAAATGTGAAATTTGCATGATTTAAGCACATGATCTCAGTGTAAATATAAGTAAGACACAAAACCTGTTTCTTATTAACTGAAGATGTTAAAATAACACGATCTACAGTTAAAGGGATACCACAATTTCAAATATATTAATTTCCTGTTAAAACTTCAGTGGACTGCTGAAGAAGCACTTACCACCTTCTAAAAAGAGGCATTTCTGGAATAGGCTGCATAGCTTGCATAATGCTATTTCAATTAAGAAAGCTTTTACCTTAAGTACAAAAAAAGTAAAAAAATTAAAAAAGTAAAGTAAAAAAGAATAAATTAGTAAAAAAGTTACAAAACCCCTTCATGGAGCTATTTTCTGTTATATAGTTACAGCAGTATTTAAAAACAACACTTTTTCTTTAAGTACAGCATTTCCAGTGGTATTTATTGCTGTTGTTGCAAAACAATCTCTTAACTTGCATTATAAAATAGGTAATTATATTTTTAAATGGCAAACATAAGTAATTGTAAAAAATATTTTCACAGATAGGTTTGAAATATTGACTTTTACTCAGCACTGGTCCTATTTATAAGAAATTTTGACATCCAGTAAAAAATCAATTTTCTCTTTGACACTGCCGCAATTGTGTTGTAATGCCATGGCAAAGACACAATCATGTTTTATAAATACAGGCTTTTGAGAAAGATTCATTCTATAGAATAAAGAATACAAAGATAAAAGCCAAGGCTTCTTTTCTAGCATTATGAACATAAACCACACATCAAAATATACTGCTCACCTGCAAACACATGTATACAGAGGTCCTTGTGATTATTTAAGTTTGAAGAATAGCTTCTTGTAGCAAAATACTTAATTGTACAAAATCTTTGCATTACTTTGACAGAGAAAAGCAGGAGCAAAAATTCAAATACAAAGGAAGCAAGGGAAACAGAGTAATAAGATAGTTATAGAGGAAAGCAGGAAAAACCTTACAAAAAGTTTTATTATTAAGTCCTCACAGGAGATTTAATAAGTTAATGAAAATAATAAGAATTTATTAATAAGGAAATGCTCAGAGAAAGCAATTTTAGAAAAACCCCAAATCATTTCGGAGCATTCCCTTATTAGAAAGATGAATTACAAAGGCTGAAAACATCTGTAGAGAAACAACGTGTTTTTCAGGAAACCTGGCTGAAACAAGGGCAGCCATTATACAATCAAAATTATCTTGATAGCAATAGTACAATAATTACCTTGGCATATATGCAGCTTTCATTGAGTTTTTGTAGCGTGCAATTGCGTTCACACATAGGGCACATAATGGTTTCATTTGCCTCGCAGATCTCTTTGCTTTAGTATGATAGGAGAATAAAGGTTATAAAAACACTTATAGCAAGATTCACTTGCTAGACTATATATTTAGTATTATTATATGTTATAGTATTATATATAATACAGTATTATACATACAGTATTTACATATATATATATACAGTATTATATGTATAAAAATATATAAGCATAATATACATATATACATATATATATATATGCTAGACACTGTAAAAACACTTCCCAAGACTTTCTGAGGTTATGCCATTTATGTTCTCTGTGTGTTAACAATGCGTGAACCACAAAACTGGATGAATAAAATAAATTAAATTATAGCTTGGAAAACCTAATCCCAAATCAGAAACCTGAACACTATGGGTCACAGAGTAGTACACAATATTTTTGGGCATCATGTTACACTTCTCACTAGCAAATTCTCTCCTAAATTTCACAAAGAGAAAAATAAAAATTGCTCGCTACACTTCAAATGCATTTACAGCCTATTTTTCTAAATTATGTAGAAGATACCAAACATTCAGAGAATAGACAACACTGGTATATCTACACTGATTTCAATTCAAATGACACCATTTATATCAGCTTAATGTTTGTTCCACAGGACAACAGTATATACACTTAGATCAGTCACATGTAAAAACCCACTAGCGGGGATTTCTGGCAATAGTATTTCAAGTATTTGCATTTTTATTTTCTACAGAAGAACTTATGCATAGGACTAATAAAAAACCTCCACTTTAATATACTATTTTGGGGATCAATATCTTCAAGCCACATTCTGGTGTTTAGTAATCCTAAGATTTAAGAAGATGACGTCACTGTTTTCACTGGGACCATTTGTATTCAAAGCACAGTACATAGCTAAATGTCTCAACAGCGGCAAAACAGAACTAACAGAAGCGCAAAAATGAATTTTAAAGCAAATATTAACTGCAGTGAGTAAGCTTCCCAAAGAACTTCAGCAAGCGCCTTTCCCTATCCTTTAGCAATGATGACACACCTGAAATGATCCTCACACACTAGGGAAGTAGCAATTTAAAAAAAGTGCCAGGAAATCCCAACTAATTTCTTTTTTTAATAAACATCACACTCTCCTCTCTCCTTCTCACAAAAGCTGTATTTACACTTCTAAAACTGTTTGGAAGATCATGCTTATTTCCAAATGAGTGCATTCATGAAATATTTTCTGGCGTAACAGTAAACATAAAAGATTAAATGTAAGTATTAATCATTGGTCATATTTCATGAAGACTAGAATCACCAATTCACTGAAACCCCAAACAAAATATGAACCTGACAAAGAAATCATCCTGAATAACTATTAAGCCAGAATGAGCACACCCAGTAATTTCAGAGTTGCAGAGTAACAGAAATGTTAGTGTGTGTCACATCATAGAATTTTCTTGCTCACATTTTCATTCAAATTATTAAGTGCAAAAAATCACATTTTAACCACATGTTATAATGGTTTGGCAATAATGTAAAGCATCAGTTATAAGGCCAAAATGTACTGTACTTTGAATTTATATTCAAGATGATAAATATTACATTTTCTCTACTATATATCCTATATTAAAATGCCGCTTTGTTTTCAATAACACAAGAAGTTTCACAAAATTATAGTGATAGGTCACATACTTTCGCACCACTTTGCAAAAGCAGTAACATTTGTTACATAAGCATTTGTGACAGGTGCTATGTTAATTGTTACTGCAACTCAAATCTTCAGTAGAAGAGCAAAATAAGCTGCTTCGTACTGTTTTCACCTATATATCTGAAATCTGTCTAAAGCTCATGGTGCAAAGACAGCTCAAGCTATGCTGTGTTCATGCCTGGTGTTTGACTGACAATAAAGGACCAATTTACAACAGTGATAATTAACAATATCTATAAACACACTCAAAACCAAACTCTTTCAAACCATCAGATTTACTTTTATAGAGAGTAAACAACTTGACATCTAACTTGAGAATAAAGATAGGTCATAGATATTGCACCTAATCTGTTCGAAGAACCCAAATGAAGGGATTGCTGTAGGACTATTTAAGCCCTTCTGTTTGACTGTAACTTCATATTTCCTCCAGTTTAGCTCAAGAAGGGCAAAATCTATTGGATCAAAATCTATTCAAAAGCATATGAAACAAATACAATTCACGTTCTCCATTTTTGTTTCTGCATGTCCAAATTCTATTAATACAATCCAAATGTCCTGGGAGCTACTATGGAGTTTCTTCAACAGAGGTTCTCTGGATTTTTCTCTTGGTTACCTTCTTTTCACAATGGAATCCTGCAATGAGCTGCCAAAACTATAAACTAAGTACCCTGGGGGGCCTCAGTGCTGCATTATTACTAAGCTTGATTACCATATTACTAAGCTTGATTCCAAACCCATGCAAGACAAAGAACATCTTCTATTTCAATGTGCATTTCAGTAACACTGCCCAGCTTATGCAATTATTTTGTGTGAGGAAAGAGATATATGTAGAATGGAGAAACTTCTGCTTCTAAACATGGGACAGACTTTCATATTTTCTTACCATAGTGTCTACTTTCTGACACCACACTATTCAAGGTTTTTGTCTTCCCATCTCATTTCATGTTCCTCTTTACAGTATAATACATTTAAATAATCAAATTATTCAATCAGACCTGAAAGCTTATTGTTTCCCTGAAACAGTAATTGAGCAAAGAAGGGAGACACTATGACAAGTGGCAAAAGTCAACGTGAGAGGGGGATATTTACTCCCTTTTGGTGCTACCCTTCCTTCTTTTCCATTTCCAACTTGCCCATGGTAACCAAAGGAACAACAGAGAGAATCTTTCTTTTACAGAGGGCAGAGACTCATGGCCCTGTGCTGAGCTGAGATGGGCTCCTACATAGGCTGATAAATGTATATATACATAGTATATATTTATACAGTATTTTAATATGTATATGTAAAGAGCCAACTGCTAGCAGATCCTGAGCATGGAGCAGAGGCAGGCACTTGGATAACTAGTTCTTAGATGTGACATTATTCTGCATCACCCTCAAATCATTGCTGCACAAAACCTATGGCTGGCATGGTAAGCAATGTTTGGTTCTATGGCAGTACATTCTCCTGTATCTGCTTATTACTTCTGTACTGAAACTGTGCTGGATATCTGGAAAAAAAAGAAAACTATCATTTCCTGCCAGCAGCCACTTGAGGTGGGCTGATGGTAACTTCCTGCACCTGAGAGGTGAAGGTACATCACTGAGCAAAGTACCCTTCTGCAAAATTGATCATTTGTTATGTTCAAATTTTGTAGTACACAAGACAGGTAAAAAATAGGGCTTTGTGATGGAATTTATCATACTTAAATCCACACTTCCTGGATGGATTCCAGCCATGGATTCCTCATAAGAGGTGCAATAAACCTGTTTCACATGAAATAGTGTTCACTGAATAATACTGAATCTGGGGCAACATGCCAGTTCTGACATTGCCATAATGCCCTAACATTGTGTTTAGATTTCTAATTTCCACTGGGTTTCCCGTGTCTAGATTTTTTTAAAGTAACATATCCAATTCTGTTTCTTCTAGATCGCTGCTGAACACTGCATTTGTGTATGGTGGTAGCAGCAGTGCTTAACATAAAATGATAGATTTTAAAACTCTTAACAGATGCTTTTGTAGAATTTTTTTAAAAGAATACAGAAACACCAGACAAATAATCTCTCAGTCCCAGACTACAGCAAGAATAAGAACAGGTGTGCAGTCCATCCACCTGCTTATGGATGACTCCTGTCTACTCTAGGTATAAAGTTTCTGTCTAATCATTACTAACACCTTCCAGGCTAAGTAAAAAAATATGGCAAGGAGTAACATCTGTTATCAGTGGCCTTTAGAACTGCCTAAGTATACAAGGTGATACAGAAAACATCTACATATGATCTATCAGGCCAGGCATAATCAACTTGAGTTACACATTTCACAACTGTTCTTACGAACATGGTCACAGCAATGTACTGGCATGACAGAATTGTATCATGACTAACCAGAAAGACTGCACAAATTCACACAATCAAAGGCAGGTAGCACCTTCTTCACAGAATTAACATATCCAGATTACAAATGTGGGGCTGCCACAGAGCACATGGTTAGGACTTCTGCAATAACCCATCCTCTGACAGTATTTTGAAACAAACACTGGCTAAATGATAGCTATAATGAATACATGAATATTCACCTTCCATCCTAGGCATATACAGCTTATATGGGGGTTTACCTAACTTTCAGTCTCTTATTTCTGAAATAGAGCCTGGAGACCTGGGGCACACTGGCACTCTGTGTAGCACAGCATGACACCAAGGTGCCTCAGGATGAGACCCAATACAACCAGCCCCCACAAGGACAAACTCAAATGTTCTAAGCAGCAGCCAAGGGAAAAAACTGAGGACAGAAACCCTCAAAAGCTAGCCTACCTCTGTGCTCGTGTGATTTACAACACCCTGCAACCTTCAGCAAGGAAGATAACTGCATTTTTCTGTTAAACAGGAGTCACATCTGCAAGTCTTCCTGGGAGAAGCATATGACACATAGGAGGTGATTGTCCTGTTCTATTTTGTGCTGGTGCAGCCTCAACTCAAATATGGTGTGCAGTTTTGGGAGCCACAATATAAGAAAGATATAAAGCTCTTAGAGAGTCTCCAAAAGAGGGCCACAAAGATGGTGAATGGCGTAGAGGGGAAGCCATATGAGAAGCAGCTGAAATCACTTGGCTTGTTCAGCCTGGAGAATAGGAGGCTGAGGGGAGATCTCATAGCCATCTAACAGCTTCCTCTTCTTTCTGGTGACCAGTGACAGGACCAGAGGGAATGTATGAAGCTGTGTCAGAGGAGGTTTAGGTTAGATGTTAGAAAAAGGTTTTTCAATCACAAGGCAGCTGAGAACTGGAATAGATTCCCGAGGAAAGTGGTCACAGTACCAAGATGGACAGAGTTCAAAAAGTACTTGGACAATGATCTCAGACACATAGTGGGATTCTTAGGACTGTCCTTTGCAGGCCCAGGAGATGAATTCAGTGATCCTTGTGAATCCCTTCCAACACAGGATATTCTATATTATTTTATATATTCTATGATATAAAAGCACAAAATAGCTTAGAGTTTGAAAGAATGAAATCATTAGAAATTTTGTTCTTTCTCTGGAGGAGCTGCCAGTGACACATCTTTCTTTTCCACAATGAAGAAATACTAAGCTATACCTTGATAATAGTAGATTATGGCCCCTTGTTCCCCTTTTGTTGGAACTGTGCCATTGTACATGTGACAAATACAAGATTGACAGTTCAACAGCTGTGGTCCCTGTGCTCTAAAAAGAGGCTGATCCTCGACTTCAGATCCCCTGCATTTTAAAGACATTTATGGTGAAAAACAATCCTAATATAGAGAACAATATCTTCAAGATAGCATCTTTTTCCCGGCTGTTATGTTTATTGCATTTACCTGCATTTAATGCAGTTTGTATTTGTACAGTTTCTTAGGAGTTTGCTGTACAAAGCAAGCTTAAAAAAGAGTGTTCATTGCAGCATTGTAGAATATAATAATTCACTGAAATAGAAGTTAAAGAAAACTCCTTAGCTAAAATTTGAATATAGTCTTGCGCAAAGCCACAGAAACAACATTTTCTATGAAATCTGGCTCCAAGTATACATATAGCCTAACCACCCAAACTGCTTGGAGCAACAGTTGCAATTGTAAGAGCAATACTTATATATCAGCAATACTGATACTGATACTGTCTGATAACATCTAATGGAATACTTTGGAATACAGTGGATCCTCAGAGAGTTCCTAGAAGTACAGTCACCACTTGAACACCCTCACCACAACATCTAAATTGACATAAATCCTTCTCAGAGCAAAATCACAAAAGTGGGAAACTTGAAAACTTGGTTCATTTCACACGGTTGTAATCTCTCTGAAGCCGAGTCTCCTGGCTGCAAGTTACATGGACACAGATAAGAATTTTGTTAGACTCCAAGTTTGCCACTATTAATGAAGAAGGAAAAAAAAGACATAGGCAAAAGTCAAAGTTTAGTAACTGTACTACACTCTGGAAATTCTAGCAAGACGGAGGTAATCAGGGAATATGTCTGTTTTTTCACCCATTAGCCTTAATTAGATCAACAACTATTGCGTTACCTGCAACATGAGAATTGGTCCTTACAGACTGGCCTGTTTTACCTTAATGGAAATCATTCTTCTTAAGTGATAAGAATGGCTTCTGCCAGCAGTACACATCTGGCTTAATGCAAAACAAATATACAAAGTGTAAATACTTGACTCAAATACCCAATATTCTATTTTAGTGATTTTTGCATTGTTATCATATCTGTAAAACATTTAAAAGTATAGCAATCAAAGTTGTGCCAGACGGTTCTTTATTTTCAATAGGCTAATACATATTATTACATAGAATTTTACCTTACTAGGCTGGAATCCATTGTAAATAATCCATAGAGGAAAACAAAGAGCCCAACCAGGGCAGCAGGAATAAGCATTCCAGTATACCATCCCAGCCAGGCAAAATACAGTCCAATTTTTTCACCAAAGTATCGCCTACATGAAAAAGAAACGCATATATTGTTTAAAACTAAATTTTATGGTGACCTCTATCTATCTCTACTGTCACAGTAGCAGAATAATCCTAACAAGGAAGTACCATAACAAGTTTATGGCAAAATTGTTGCTTTACCAAACAGTTTTTTTTCAGGCTAGCATAATATTTTAGTGACACTAATTGCAGATTTATGAGAACTACAATATAACTGTAGTGCCTCTGTATTTTTCAGGTCTTTGCAATGACTAAGTAGACGGACTAGTAGCAACATCATTAAACGTAGGATGGATAGACGGATAGATAGATAGATAGATAGATAGATAGATAGATAGATAGATAGATAGATAGATAGATAGATAGATGGATAGATGTACACAGACACAAAAGTAAGTTAGTATGACCTAAGTATTCAATTTAAAAAAAACATTTATGATAGATAATCATATATAGATAATATGACATATTTCAAACTACTATCAGTGACAACAATGCCCTGAAAACACAAGCTGAAGACTGAACTTTAATTTTTCAAAACTTGGGTATCAGTTGCTAGAACAGATGAAATAGCAGTGATCAGAAAGTCAATCAAGGATGATACAGCAGAAAATTGTCCCATGACACATGCTTAGCTCCACCAATAATCAATTATGACTCTGATCAGGAATAAAAACTTACAGCAAGGAAAAATGAATTATTGTCAGAGGAGCAAACTATGAAACCCAAATATCATCATTATTTAACTTAAATTATATATATTTTCTCTATTTTACATTTGGTAACCTATGACACTAAGTCTAAGACGTATAAATAAGAGTTTATTTAAACCCACATGGAAAGGTTAAAACTGGGTTGCAATTTAAGTCCTCTGCATCTGGTAACTCTGACTGTCCATGTGGATAGGCATCTGCTCTCAAAGGTGCTCTCACAAGGGGCTAGTGACTCTGATCACCAGACCACATTATGAGTTTGTATTTTAAGTTTCACACTGCAAATTCCTGAGCAGTTGGAACTAAATGTACTCTATGCAGACTCATTTGAAATTAACCTACAGAAGAGCACTCAAAGGAAGTAACTTAGAGAACTCCAGCCTCATCCAATAATAGGAAATAGCTAAATGTTATAGGAAAGCATAAGGAATTTATGAATATAGTTAGCACACTGTTGCCAGGCTTTTTGTATCAGAGAAAATCTTCAAAGTACTAATACCTGATTAAATCAAGAGGCTGGTATTTGTACCACATTCCCCATCGTGCCCAACGCTCATACAAGAGATGTCTGTGATTCTGTGCTCCATGTGTTTTGATGGGATGTCTGCTTTTGTAGCTTCCCTGAAAAAAACCAAAACAAAATGTAAGTACATTACTAGGCACTAGGGAAAAGTTTCTTAGGTATTTTTTATTATAATTTTAATAGAAATGTTCTTTATATTTAATAAATAGGTCTCTTATTCTGGGCACATCTGGAACATGTCAGCAGGAGCTAATATAAGCCTGACATAAGAGACAGGGTTACATACAATTCTGAAATGGCTAGTTTCTCTAATAATTAATGACTAAAACATATCAATACAAGACTTTGAAAAAGTACTTAACTCTTTATATGACCTCAACATTGTTTTTATTTCACTAATAGACGCCTATTTATGTTTTCATAGGTATGTTTTCACCTATTTAAATTTTTCAAGAAATGCTTCTGGTATATTTTTATTTCTTCTATAAAATTTTATAAATTTCTAGTATGTCAGCTCTCCTCTCCTTAGACATTTTCTATGACTTTCTCTCACTACTGTTGGAGGAAGAGAAAAATATATTCTTTCTGTGGTACATACTTTCTAAGATGAAGGAAACAGAATTTGCATTATTTTGAAGCTATATAGGACTCTTGAGGCATTAAAAGCAAAACAGAGTCAATCTGATCCAAAGGAGTCCTTCCAGACCATGTCTGACATTTACAGACCACCTAACAGACTAAAAGAATAGCCTCATGCTTGGCAGTCAAAAGTTAACACACAGATTTGCTAGAACGCTCTTGAGCAGAATCTCTTGCATTTGTAATTTTACTCCAATTCTGAAGCAGGAGATATCCCTTAGCTGAACTTTTTCCCAAAAAAAAACTTCCATCACTCGGCTACAGTAAAGGAGATATTTCATCAACTGACTGCAAGTGAGCCAAGTCATTTCTTGTGAGAAGAGCAGTGTTCTCCAGTGCCGTACTTCAGTTAGTGATCAGACAGATTCTTGACCCTGGTAGATCTAGGTAACTAAGACATTTAGATTTTTATCATGTATTTGAAATCTTGAGCATTCCCCCCAATTCAAAGAATACCATTTACTTGTTGCAATCTGCTGATTCTCTGACTTAAGAATGCATTAAAACCAAAACTAAACATAGCAGAGAGTCCAACTCTGCTCCTTTCCCCTTACAGTCAGCAAAGCAGCATACCAAAGATGTCAACACTGAGTGTGACCTTAGCAGCATCTAGGAACACATAGGAAAAGAACACCAACTTATTCTCACAGTTGGCTGGATCAATGACTGCAAAGCATTACCCAGTATTACATGTTTGTTTTTGTTTTGTTTTGTTCTTTTTTTTTCCCTGCTTCTTTCTGCACTGTTATCCATAAAAGAGTTCAAGTCTCAGCATTCCCACTGGGCTTGAATTTTCACTCTTGTTGTTCATGTGGGTAAGAAAAAAAAATTTAAAAAATAAATTGAGTGTTCCACCACTAGTCCTTAGCATCAGTCAAGCAGCAATTAAAGAGTGGTTTAAAAATATGATTTCAATTATTTTAACTGAGATGTGGAAACAGTAGCTTATGCCATAGCAAAGGAACATATAAAATGGATATGGCAGCAGGGCTTTGACACCAGAGACAGCTTCACAGGCTTTTCTGGTAGTATAGCCAGCTTTTCCCCTAAGTCAGTAATGCACAGCTGAAGCATTAACAATGATGTTATATTATTTATCTAAAATACTCCTTCTCTGTATTCCTAGTATTTATTCATTAAAAATTAAAGTATCTAATAATTTAAAAATTACTCTTAGCCATTTGTAAAGTCTTTAAAACATGAAACCAAGTCACAATATTCAGTTGAAACACCCAGAGTTCAGAGCTGCAATTACCATGAGCATTTCAAAGACTGAATATGTATGGCTTGCTTCTTCTTTTCAACATCAAAAGATTTTCTGAAAAACCCTCTTAGGTCACACCCAGGTTTTTAGTTTATTTTGCAGGTTTATAGTCTTTAGTAGACTTTAAACTACTGGAAAAATAAAACTGTCAAGTAGAAATTATCCAAAATTATTCTGAAAATACTAAACAGGAAATAATGAAGCAACCTCTCTAACTGTGATCAAGTGACCAAGCTATTAGAAAAACAAAACCTTTTGTAGGTGGCAAGCAAAAATAATTTAATAAAACTAACTGGAACAATTTGGAACAACTGATACTCTCCTTAAGAACTCAACAGGCAATGTCCAGTTCATAAAAACCAGAGAAGAATTATAATAGCCTAGAAATAACCAGAAAATGTTCCAGGATGTTATTATAATATCTAATTTATCCAAATACAGAAAATTTTTATAGCCAAAATGAAAGTAAAAGCTATAAATAAAAGAAACATCAACAAATTACGATATGAAATTAAAAGTTTGCAGGACAAAATTAAAGTAAGATCCCAAACCACTATTGCAAGCTTTAATCCAAATATAAAACTAAAAATCAAATTAACCAAGTTACCTCATGTGGTGGAAATGCTGCTTCATATGTTCCATTACTTAGTAACCTATTAATACCTAAAAAAAAAAAAGCATTATTTCTGATACCAATTTTTTATACACATTTCTCAAGTAGTGTGAATTTTCAAGTTACATCTGCAGAATGTAACTTAGTGGTAAATTATAAGAATGCTAGAATGCTGCTAAAGATGACAATCAATAATCCCACCAACTACTTCAGCAGGTACTGCTGATCCTTCCAGATTTCTGGCTCTGTCAAACTAGACAGCAACTTGCCAGAGCAACAAAGTCTGCAACCTTTCTCTCAGGGTTGAGTGCTTGCACCAAACTGAGTGTGAGAAGATAGTTACATTCACATTGTATTCCTCAGAGCATATAATACTGATTTTATGGGTGACCAGATGATCTGATATACACAGAGAGTGGTATGGATAGATAATCCTTGAGGCAGAGAAAACCCTGCAGGGTTAAAAGCTAACCTGGTATTTTTAAATATAAGTCAGCTGACAACTTCATATCAGAGCAGTACTCTGCGCCAGACTGACTACTGCATTTTGGATCAGTTCATAGAGTCTTCCTAAAACTAGATTTGTTGTACTAGCACAGCACATTATAAAAAATGAAAAAATAAATAACCATGTGACAGGAAAAATACAAAGATTCAATAGCATTTAAGAGCAGATCTGAAGCCAAAAGTTTCCCCAACAAACAGGTATCTATGGTAGAACATAGATTTGTCTCCTCAAATACACAAATTATACTAAACTAATCTTATAATGAAATTTGCCATCATCAGATACAAAGGTGTTGGATATGAACACTTATTCCCCTTGTTTTTCTTACTACTGCTTTTGTTCAGAAACTCAAGCAACAACTTTCTGTAACTGCTATCATCCAAGCCTCTGCATATTTAATCCTTAATTTAATTCCTGCATTAAAAATAGAAAATCATGCATACATCCCCTGGTCATTGAAAATGAAAATGGGTAGTAGTTAGACCATCTAAAAACTAACACTATTGTGAGTGTTGATACAAACTGAATTTAGTCTTCAGATCAACTGTCTCTGAGCTACACAGAGACCTCAAATAAATCAAGTATAGCACACATGGATTCTGCTGGACTGAAAATGACAGATAATAGCTGAAATACTAGGATCAGTCCTTGAAAACACTGTCAGCTTTCTGAGGTATATGTAACCCTTATTGTGGCTCTCAATAATGTAAAATTATGATAATATCTCCATTTTATTTTAGTGAATAATTGAGTTAAAAACATTGCAAATTTTCACTGAGATATTTAGGTGAAAATGATGTGACGTTTCAACTCTGTTACCGTGTGAATGAAAATATTTCAAGAACAGGAAAAAATTGAGTTTATTCAAATTATATTTTTTCAGGCAATTAAAGATGAAAAATTTTATAATTTTGGGTTAGGTAAAAATACAGCATTCTCACCCATTTTGGATTTTCCATCTTCATACTTAGTTCTCTGTAGCACATGATGCACAATTCTACTTCTTGTGGAATTGCTGAAGAAGCTGTCTTTGTTGTTTATAGTAAAACTATTAAAATAATAAATGTCTTAATATTCAAAACAATGCACACACGTTGAAACATAGCTGTTCAAGTGTTTTCTTTTTACAGTGATCTATTGGATGTTTACATTTCTTAGACACATGATTTTACATCCTTACAGCAGGTCGTATAAAGTTACCCTTATCACAGATTATTTTTAGGAAAACAAGACTAAAACTAAAACCAAAAATGTCCTACTATCTAGTTAATTTCTATTCTGGATATAATTAATTAAATAGAGATCTTAGGAACAGTGGTGGCCTTAAATTCAAATTACTTATGAGCTGACAATAGTCTGTGTAGTGGAACCACCAAAACTACTATTTAAAAAAAAATCCATGCACTGGAGACTTGGGTAGCAGCTCCACAACCATTTTCCTTTAGAGAATCCTAGGACTGAGCCAAGTGAAGCATCTTTAGCCAGATGGCTCCATTCTGGACACCAGAAATCTGATACAGGAGCTTCTTCCTGCTCACCTGTGCCAAAAGTAATACTAGTACAATTAATTACATCAGCTGAGCTGATTGAGAAGAAAACACCAAAACAAGGGGATTGATCCAATGCAGTATGGTAAGTTACTGAAAAACAAATAAAAAAATGGAGACAATAATGCAATTACTCTGTTTTTCTGGGGTAAAGTCAGTTCACATTTAGCTTCTACTGAGCGGAAAAATCCTGTTTATCCTAATTCCTATTTCTACTTTAAATAAACTTTTCTCTTGTAAAACAGTCATCACAAAATAACTTTAAAATTAAGAAACAGGATTTTAAAATCTAACTTTATAGGTACTGAAAAAAATTATGTCATAGTTTAACTACAGCATCATCAATATATTGACTTGAACACATATAGTTTCATTGTATATACATTTGTATTTTCAGAGGCAAAAGATCTTTTAAAATGCAGATGTGATAAGAGAGAAAAAAAAATCATCACTGGTTTTAGCTTGCTTCCAGTGTTCCAAATTTCAATAGCTGCATCAGGTCTTGCCTAAGTAAAATAAGTAATAAGCACAGAAAACCTGAGCAAGCATTTGCATTTTGTAATGTAAGGGAAATAAAAAACCAAAAAAATTCCAAACTAAAATGTTCGCATTTATTTTTCAGTTGAATTTCAGATTATGTTACTGAGTGAGCATCAAATAACAAGTAACACAGAGCAGATTTTCACTTTAGAGAATAAAATCAAATATGACACTTGGTATCGCCAGTGACCATCTGTTAGCAGCTACCTCTATGGCACTTGTTTGAAGTGAGAAAACAGAAAATACTTGTGGTCTCTGGCACTGCTTTTCCAATCCCAGCACTTACTGGTGTATCCGTGCACGGCTAAAGGGTGCTGTGTAGCAATCTGTTTCTTCCAGATCAGGAAGGGCCTCCTTATCAAGCTTCATTGGATTTCTAGGCAACCAACTTTTCAGCTCTCTAATATTCCTCTGCAAACTGAGACAATAAGAAGTCAGATTTAATGCTCTCAATTCCTTGTTATTTCTATCTTTAGCATTGCATATTTAGTGACATCATACTAGAAATGAAATTAAATGAAAGCAAGAAGCTTCCACATTAAGTAAATAAAAGACAATAAGGAGTTAAAAAGCAAAATGAACAATATTTATTTGCAATCCATCTTGAACACTTTATTTGTGTAAAAGTCACCCTTAAATTAGTGGGAATATGGCTCGAAATGGGACTGTAGTATTGCTTTTGTCAAGAACATATCTAGCAGCACTGAACAAAGCAAGTGAAACTTCTCCCTGCTTTCTTGTCTGTCAATGTGGACACTAAAATTCATAAAAATTTTAAATAAATTTGAGAGTGCTAATGATCAGATTATGATTTTCTGACTGCAATGAAGTTTTCCCCTGCAAAATTTTCTTAAAAATCCGAGAGCTGATATTGCCTTACGAAACAGTATATGTAAATATTAAATAAAATAAAGGATATCGTACACCAAAATGGTTATGCAGTATTTAGGCAAAAAAGTCCCCCTAGATATGGCTTCCTCCAGATTCCTAAAAACTGATACTACAAAAACAAACAGAACATCAATGTTGTATCTTCAATTAAGTTATATACTGGCAACACAATAATGTGTTTTTTTCTCTACTGGCACTTTGCCTGAATGCCATCTCAGGACATCATTTATATACAGGTAAATCTAGTCAAGTGCAGTTAATTTTGAAGCAAATGTTCACTTCAATTTTGTGCTCCTTGCTAACCTATACTTTTTCACATTCAACTGCAATGCAACATGGTTATTTAAGGAGTAGATCTCAAAATAAGTAAGTGCTATACCATGACACAATAAGCACATCTGAGATTCAGAAAAAGTATAAGTTTGCAAAAATCATTCCCTAAATAGTATTTTTTTCAGCGGAATTTGAGTTCTACTCAATGAATATATGCACGGTATATAAAGCATATATATTTTATACCCACAAGAAGTGTAAAGCTAAGCAATGATTATTTTTCTCTGAGGTGAATATTTCATTGCCTGTGCTAAGCAGAAGCACAGCTACACATTTCATAATGCCCACAATAAAAAGTTCTATTTCATAATGTTAATAATATTTCATAATGTGAATGAACATAATTTCATACTGTTCACAGTAAAAAGTAATAAGTGATGACATGGTAAATTCCTCTCAGGCAATTAAGTGACCCTTTTGAAAATGTACTTCTTATTATCAACATCAGCAAAACCATTCTCTTGTAATTTCACACAGTATCAGACAGAAATTTCAGCCAAATGTGGGAGAAGGATTTTGCAGCTGTATTTCAAATTCTCAAAATTTTATTCTTGCTATATATTGAAAAATATTGATGCACATTCTGTTGTAATTGATATTGCACTTGAAGGACACCACTTGTGCTCAACACCAACTATTATAAGCCAAAGAACACAGTATGTTCATGAAATTGAAACACAGAACACAGTTCATAGGCAGGTGGATTTCTTAAGTGTCTCCTTAATAATACTTTCATAAGTGAGCTGATTATCTTTATCAGTTCCATTGGAAGTTCTCTTAGTACAGTTTATATAAGTGCAGTTACCCCTTTACTCTCTCGAACTTTTTTTTTATGTTGTATGCTTGCTGACTTTTTAGTCAAAATCCAGAATTCTTTTTTAATGAGGAAAATATGCAGATGTATCAGGAAGAAGAGAAAAACAAGGCATCTAATTTCAGATTGTTTTATGATGAAAGTACTTGAAAATTGGTTATGGGAAAAGTCTTGATCATTTCTCTGATCCAAAAATATTAAAAAATAGTGGATAAATATTATGTGTTAAAGAAGATTGTTCTTGTTTAAAATTTATGGCTGCTTCTTTTAACATGAAAAGCAGCATTGGAATAAATTAATGCTTGTGTCCACATACATTTGCAGTTTCTCTTCTGAGACAAAATGTGTAAGCGCTAGATAGCATAAAACATAGCAACTGAGAAATGCATAAAAATGACCCAACAGGAGAGATATTTGTCTTATGTTATTTTACTGCTGAAAAAGAAACTGAATTTTCATAAAGCTTGCCTTTATATACAAATTTTTGCCTAAATCAGAGGACTAAGTATTAGCATTTTTACTCAGAGTGGCTTTCTAGGGTAAAAGTAGCAGTTTAATCAGATTCCTGAATTAAACTATTCAATGTAGTCTATTTAGTAACAGTAAATGCAGAGAGAGCTGGTCTGGGGAAGTCAGTAGTTCAGGCAATGAGATAAAAAATGTCCCAATGGAATGGTGCTGCAAAGTTATGGGACACTGCTTCAGTTATGCTTTTATTGAAACCACTCCAGCTGGTGCTCCTGGAACACTATGCACCTTGGACCAAGGGGCAGCACTCTGAAATGCATGTGCATTTCATTCTTAGCTACACAACTTAATATTTTATGAAGATACTTGCAATTTCAGCTTTACTTAACTTCCATTCTCAGTTGTACTGCTCTGACTTATTTGGTTGGTTAATCTTTTTTCTGCCAAACAAGTTCAGCCAAAAATACTTGCAGATTACATTTACTCAACAGACTGCAATGCAAAGGAACACAGTATATAGATGATCTTAGCATTCTCTGATCAAACTCATGGAATGAGATACCACAATTAAGCAACTTCATCAGTCATGTTAGGTAGTTTTGACAGCAATCATCACCCAGTAGTTTGCTTGGTGTTTGTGTCTCTCAAGACTGGACAGAAGTGTCAACTATATGCCACCAAATTACATGGGCCTGGTGTGTTTTCATGTACTGTAATGGGAAACAGGTTAGGGCGGACAGATTCAACATACAGACACAATCATCAATGAGGAAAGAAGAAAATGATAATACCTTTGTTTAATGGAATGATATCAACAAATTCACTTCAGTATGCAGACTGAAATCCAAAAGATTTTAAAAATCCTTTTGCAAAGCAAACTTACTATGGGTCAGGTGCTAAACAAAGTAATTTTTGGTTCTCTATCCTTAGAAGTATTAAGTGATTTTAACATTTCAGTGGGCAGAGTGAAGCTGCATACTAAGAAAACTATCTTCATTTTCTTGTTCTTGATGCCATTATTTACCAGCTTGAAATCAGCAGGTCCAATGTGGCAATCACAAGACAGTTTTACTAGATTATTCAGTCCTTAATGTGAGAGTTCAGACAATTTGATGCCTAACCTATTTAAATGTATATTTCTTTCTTTTGAGAAAAAAAGGCTTTCCAAATATGAATATTATAAATTTACTTCTACAGTGTGATTCTATGAATAGAAATCAAGCTTCATAGATTTAAATACAATTTAAAGGTGTATAAATAAATAGACACCACATAACAGAAATTAAGTATTACATTTTACTTGTCCTTTCATTCATGCACCTAGTAATCTTTTTCAGACCTTTTAAAGAACACTTTTAGATACATATATATCTATCATATAACAGTGTCAATAAAGTTAGAGAAGTGTACATGTCACAGCAGGTCTAATATACTAGTGTTACTTTGTATTCTTAAATTATAGAAACTTTATAATCTTAATATTTTGATATACAAGAATTTTAGTTCCTCATTGTAGCTCATACAAACTCAACTTAGAAATTTTAACAAGATATTAAATAAATTACACAGAAGCAGTTAAGTTTGAACAGTAAGATGCAAGGTAACAATGACAGTTGTAGAAGTTAAAGTATGCATGTGATGTGTATGTCAACAAGTTTAGAGTTAGCTTTCAATTTTAAATATAGTTTCTTTATTTATTTTGTTTCATACAATTAATTTGTGCACTGAATCAGATAAACTGCCAGAAAATATATGCAGAAAAATATTCATACCCAAATTCTCACAAAGGAAATCACAAGTAAAAGCATTTATCTCAAATACAAAATCAATCTGGCATGAAAATTACTTATTACTCTATTCACAGGTACAGTGCAACCTAAGTTGCATATTTTAGACACCTGTCATTCTAAATAAGGAAAACAAAATTTATGTAATATCCAGGACTCATCAGATGGATTATAGATGAAATGAGACAATTTTGAAGTAAAGCTTGTTAATTTTGCCTTTTATTAAAAGTATATCACTTAGACTTTTCATAATGCATGTTAAAATGGAGCAAGCATGTGAACTGGGAAGAGGACAAAACATAGCTGTAAATCTGTGTTATAAATTGGTTTATTTCAACACATTTTATCAGCTTATATGTTTGAAGTTTTCTCACTTTACCATTCAACATTCTGTTGCAGTTAGCTGATCATCTTGGAAACTGTTTTCATGAGACTCCCTAAATTGTTCCAGAGAAATGAGAGCTCCTTACCATCTAAACTAATAATAAGAGAACCTATATCAAAAGTAATTTCATCTCAAGATCCATCTCAAGAAAACCTGGGATAGGGAACTCTTTCAGGAGATTTCCCCCATTAAATATTTTAATGTATCTTTTCCACTGGGGATTAGGATTTACAAGACATAATTATATCTGACTAAAGCAATGGGGAGTAACTACAGCTCAGTGTCCCCCGTTCCCACTCCCAAGCACTCCCAGGCTCCTTTCACTTGCCCCTATGGCTTCTAGTACCCTTCTGGCTGATAAAAACACTAACAACAGCAGCAGCTAGTTACAAGTGAGTTTTGCAAATTATTCTCTCAGCCAGCAAATAAAAATTCAAAGCAGCTTTCAGCATGTAGCATTGATTTGTTCCTGATCACAAGGACACCCAGGAGCGAAAGTATGTTTGCATACCTAAGGCAGTAGCTGACTGCCAGAATCTAAGACATACACTCAAAAGTATTCTTCATGCTAAAGAAGTATGTCTTTATGTCAGCAGACACAAGGGCCGACAGAGATCCGGTATTAAATCTATCTTTGCTGTGAGGATCAGTTTTGTTTTGTTTTTTTTTTTGGTTTCCCTGGCATAAACATTTTTACATTTCTAAAATGAGAACTGGCAAAGCTTTAAAGTACTGCACCTTGTTACAGATGACTATTTTAACACTTTAAGATAACATATTTTGAGTTTTCCAGAAAATAATCTAATTTTCCAAGTTTCATGGATAAATTTACAGCTGCGAATGGGTTCTCTTTAGCAGGGTGACTATCTGACAAAATTAGAAGCTACACATCACCTGCCCATGGTTTTGCTCCTCCAGTCAGTGTAATAACATTTTTTCCTGAAAGAACAACAAAAATCAGCTGAAATTAATCAAGTTGGAGACAGTTGGAAAGGACATATACATTACAAAGGGACACTAGACATTTTAAAACATGCATTTTCATAGACAAAAAGGTGAAAAACACTTTAAAAAGGCAACTGAAATAGAATAAACCATTACAATAACATAGTTTCATATTTTTCAAGTTTTACTTTTGTTCTAAAATTACATTTTAGATTTGTAGCTACTGACAGTAATGACACCTAATCAGTAAGTCACTTAACAGTTCTTTTCTCTCCACCCTTCACCAGTTATAGACACTTAGAAACAAGACCAGAAATTCCCAGTAAAGTTTTCTGAGAACAGTTATTTTGAAACTAAATGGAGATGTATTTGCTGCATGGTTATATTTCCCACGTCTAGTTTCAGGTTTTCAGGCTTTTTTTTGGCTTCCTCCTATAATTTCACATTATATTTCAGCCATGTAAAAGCCCTGATTATTGCAGAATCCTCAGGAGTTAGCAAGATTGGCAACTGCACACCTCAGCAGCATCTGAGATTTATTGAAGTACTTTACTTACATGGAAGATCCACTGAAATTAATACATTAAAAAGAGGGTGAAAGACACCTTGCCTGGAAAATACATGGCCACTGGAAAATTATGTATCTACCAGTCTGCAGACTGCTGGCAGCCTGATACTTGGTACTACTAGGCAGAATTGCAAATGAAGCAATGAAGACATTTTTTTAAAAAAAACCTTCTTTAATTCCCTATAGCTACCTTTAGCTGTTTTGCACAGATGGAGTTTAGCTAAGTTACAGATACAAATAAGTTATTAATTACAAACAATAATAATTATGGGTCACAAGATACTTGTAGACAAAGAAAATTAAAGCTTTGTCTCAGTTCTGGAAATATACAGTAGTTGCATTTCTACTGACAGATCATATACTTAACAAAAATACCTATAAAAGTTAAAAAATTGGAACTCAGTCAAGATCTAACTTTGATGCTTACGCAAACCCTGTTTGAAACCATATAAATATGCTTCCAAATAAAGCAGCATTGCAAAGTCAGCCTTATATACAAGACAATAATGATTACTACACACTGTCTATTGAAATTTTAGAAAAATTTCCTTCTGCAGTTGAAACACTGAGATTCCCCCTATATTACATATATGATACATATTATATATCTGCCAACACATTTTGGCATAATGCCATGCTAAAACAGTTCTGGGGTTGTGCGTGAATCTCAGAAGCATTTTTACTTTTCAGAAACAGAGAGAAGTAACCTGCGTGATAATAATGCTGTTGATTTTGTCTAGACTCCTGGACTGAGCAAATGAAACTAAAAAGTGTAAATTTAATTCTTCATATTTTATTCATATATGATATTGATATATGGTATATTTTAGAGACCATAACTAAAAGTCAAAATTTTGCAAGACTGTGCAAGAGCAAATGGGTATACTGCATTAAAATACTGCAGGGAAGGTTATCTGTCGTCTTTAACTATATACTAGAATCAGTCAGAAACCGCTGGATAAAGCAGATAAAACCTAAGAGAAATAATTTGCTTTTTAGAATTACAGAACATCTAAAGTTAGAAGGGACTCACAAAGATCAATAAGTCCAACTCTCTTCTCCTCTTAGGCTTACTTAAATCTAAGGATGACCTAAAACTTTTTGGGAGGAAGACACTCTAGTTCATTGAGTAATGAACTACTCCCACTACTTGTGGGAGAACTCTATCATTTGAGGTTCCTTTGTCCATTGAATGGTTACTTCAGGAAAACAGTATACCATCCAAACACCAAAATTCCTACCATCCAGGTAGGAAACATTTTGTTAAAAAAAAACAAGTTCAACACTTCAAACACAAGTGTGTTTAACAGAATAGGTAATTAAATTATAAAATGTGTGGTCACAGAATGTTGTTACAGGGGTGTAGATTTATATTTTTGCATCCATGAAAAAGCCATCCAGGCAAATATTAACAACTATGAAGACTTCTCAGGAAGTTTCTAAAGTACAGCCTTTTATAAATAGAGAAGGTATCATGAAAAACTGCTCATCTCCTGTAAGGAACACTTCAGAAAGGCTGCTGGCAAAGCCGGGCAGACCATTCTTCAATTCTGCTACATCCAGTTTGTGTTCATAACACTTGTGTTGAGTCCTCTGTTTTAAAAGGTATAGAAATTAAAAAAATATACTGAAATATTCACACAAGTTTTAGACTGCAATTTCATTTAAATTCCTATTAAAATCTCTTTAAAGATAATAAAAATGTTGACCAATTTACTATTTCTCGCAGTTCTATTATGGAGGTAGAGGTGGAAAAATTTATTCCCAAATATATGTATTTCATTGTACAGCGAAACTACCAAAAATGTGAAATTGCAAAATTTAGTATTTTATCTGCTTTTGGTTTACTGAAATGAATTGGATAAAAATAAGTTAAAGTAACAGTCCAGGAAAAAAGACACTTTGGGGAAATACTAAAGAGAATATATTTATGTGTCATTTAATAATATAATAAACAAACATGATGTAAAATGCCTTCCAAATAAACCAGGATTGCAAGTCAGCCTTTTTTGTTCTGACAGCACTATGGATCTATGAAGTAACTAAAATTATGAAACATTCAAACCATTGCTAAAACACAATTTTGTGAATTAATGTATCAAAAGTAAGAAAAAAAATTTAATTGGAATTCAGATTATTTACATGTGTATATCCATACATAAACACTTCTATATTTAATATACTGACAAGTATTTTTTGAACTAGATAAGCTCAAATAGCACTATAATAATATTCCTAAACACATGGAAGATAACTTTTACAGAAAATATTTTTTTATGGAAAGGCTTTTGAAGTCTTAACGGGATGATGTGAAAACTCATTACAGAACTGGGTATGTGGAGCAAGATTTGGGCAATGGATGCTTCACAATCACTGTTTCTGTCTTAGGACCAATGCAAGAGAGCCCCGCTGCCATAGCATATAAGATTGAGCACTAGGCAGTTCTAGTGAGAAAGAAGTGCTGCAAGGGCATTTTCTCTCTCTAAGAACATTACTAATCAATTTGAAAAGCTACATTTTCTCCTTTAAAGACTTATGTCTTGTTGCAGGAAATATTAACCCGTCCCACAAATTAATAACAAATATTTATTGCAAAAACATAGAATAGAAATTGTTTTGCATTCAGACAAGGAACTCAGTTCAGTCCATTATTCTGCTGAAAGAAAGCTACTGGTCCTCATTTTACTCAAATTGTGAGTAAAATGTGTTGTATGCGTTATACTGGAGACATGGACGATTTTTCTGTCATTTCACTTGCCTTTCAGTAAGACTTCAGAAAAACCCTAAAATCATGTAGGATTCTCAAGCTCAGATGGAGAATATCTAAAACTCTGCCAAGAACATCCAAAACAATGTGTGAACTACTGTTTTCTAAAAGACATATTCTCAATTTGATTTAGAAGGCAAGTTTGAAAACAAGTAACACAGAGTATTGTGTAAAAATGTGGAAAGAACAGGACTTATTATTTGTTTCTCCTCTCCCTCTATCACACCACTAAAATAAACATTAGCATGCCTGGCTACAGAGCAGTAAAGACTGCATTTTAGACTTATGTAAGTGATGAACTTTCAATATTAAGCACTAAATTACAGGTTTCTTAAAATAGTTTCCACAATACCTGAAAGGCATCCTGATGTTCATTCTTTCTGCATATTTGCATAATGTCTCCCATGGACAGTGAATTTTAATGAACATGATATCACTGTTGGTAACAGCTGGCTGTAAAGAGCAGTAACATGCAAATGCATATTAATACTTTAAACCTATAGCAACCACCCTTCTAGAAGCATTCTTCAAGGTCAAATTCTGATTTTAGGCCTGAACTGGGCATACAACTCTGAAAATGAGTGCTCTTCTAGACAAAGGAAAATCAGTAACCTTTTTTCCTTACAAACTCTGTCGTATGTGTAGACTAGTGGGACAAAAGGAATCTGTAGGGAAAGATCTTTGGTCATGAACAAAAGAAAAGACCTTATGCAGCACCTTTTTATTTGGAATAAACTTTACATGGAATTAATTTTAAATCTCAAAAAAATCACCTTAGAAAAGCAGAATGAAGACCATTCTGTGTGTCTCCCATTAAAGGAGAAGTGTGGTCAGCTGCTAGAGACATGACAACAGATGAGAGAAGGCTCCAGGCTGCACTCTGCCAAAATTGTAACTCACAGGAATGTTTCGGTAATTGAAATATCTGCTGGGAACTTTTAAATGTGTATGAATTGAGATTTTTTTTTTTTTGTTAAAATTACAATGTGTACTCTAAACAAATTTTTGTCATCATTTATTTCATAATTTATTTGTACGTAAAACAAGAGTTTCAGCCTTACAGATTTCTATATTCACCTTCTCTTCAGTTCCCCACCTTTCTCCCAGATACATCTGCTTGAGATTTTATAACTACATACTTTGATATTTGAGTCTGATTAAAGCCTCCAAAAACTTGGGTTTGAAAGGTTTGGTAAGTAAAGGTAAAAGAAAATGTAGTTAAAGGGTTAATAACACTTAAAATGTTTACAATTTTACCTACCAGTTCCATAAAGTCATATCACAGTTCCATACTACTACCTCAGATATTTTACTTTCTCAAAAGATGTGGATAAAATCAAATACTAGTGGAAAACAAAACACTTCAGATCTTATAAATCCATTTGTTTCTGAATGTCAATAATTCTGAATTGACAAAAGCAAAGATTTTACTATTTATTTAAATTGAATAAAACAGATATTTTTACTACTATACTGTAACAATTCTTAAAAGCCTTAAAACCAAATTTTAGTCAGGTTAGTTACTTATGAGTATTAGACATGCTATATTGTGAGCTATATCTTGCAAGCTCATTGCTTAAACACAGAACATTTATTACTGACATGAAAAATCAAGATGAAAGGTATATGAACAATAGCAGCTTACATGAGAATAGACTAAATATATACCTGTTCTCTAGGTAATTCATGAGACAGCAAAAATCCAAGGCTGTTTCCCTGGCTCCATTTTCTTTCATTTTTATATGAATACTACTATTATTGGCCATGGATTAACCAGAATAGTGACAACCTTAACCCCTTGAGAAACAGTGAGACATTTAACATCAGGCATTCTGCTGTAAGACATAGAAGTTATGCTTTAAAGCAACAACATGGGTTACTGAAGCTTCTTCCATTCTGCAAGCATAAGAAGCTGGAACTTTTCTCTTTGTACTGCACTACACTTATGTGTACAAGCATGTATCCCCAAATCATTTTAAACACACACTATCAAACTATTCTTCTTATTAGTTTAATACAGTTAAGCAGATGATGGGAACAACCTGACTAGAAAGGCTTGTAATTTTATCTGGAATCTTTTTATCAGTTCAGTAAAGTATGACAGTATTATAAAGGGGTTTTTATGCCACATAAGCTACAGGACTCACCTCCCGTTCTAACATCAGCCCTTCTGCTCTCAAATTCTTCTCAAACGTGCTTCTTTTTTCTACCTGTGGACTTGATTTCTTGTAGACCAAGATGTAGTCAATGCGCTTTTTGCCATCTTTGAAAAAGAGTCCCGATGATGCCATGGCATCACTCTAGCAAACACAAAAGAAAAATACTCTAAATATGGCATCTATAAAGATGAAGAGCCCCATCATGAACTGTATATAACACAGCACTTCCTAAACCATAGAAATACCCACATATCTGAAGGATGAATACACAAGAAATTTGAAAGAACAAAAAGTGATATGCATTAGTTGTTCAGGATTTCAAATTAATTAGCACAAAACAAAATAAAATAGCTTTACAGAACCCATATTCCAGTTATTTCAGCTGTGTAAAAGCCTTAAAATTCTTGTGTGTTGTGTATTGATATGAACTTTTGTTAATCCCTACTTTCAAGGGGAATTAAAAAGAAAAAAATGAAGGCAAGTCAATTAAAGCAATTTTCTCAGCTTTGTATCTCTGCAAATTTTATAGAACAAACATACTTGTATTTTCTCCAACATAGAAATAAATCTAAAAATTAAAAAAGAAATGCTATTGATAGGAACGTTTGCATGGATAGTCTAGTTGAAATGCTTTTTCAATGCCATGTTAACAATATTTAAATCTTGACTAGTTCCTTCCCACCATGCTTGCAAACACAACTAATTATCTGAACTTGATATGGAAAACGCTGTTTTACATGCTGCTGCTGCTAACGCAAGCTATTTTTGCATTCTGTGCTTTGCATGATTCAGAACAGAGACCAAACCAACGGGTGACAGACTATAGAATCATAGAATCATTAGGTTAGGATGGACCTCCAAGATCACTGAGTCCAACCAAACACCACCTTAACAACTAAATTATAGCACTAAGTGCCACATCCAGTCATGTCTTGAACACTTCCCCAGATGGTGACTCTACCACCTCCCAGGGCAGCCTGTTCCAATGCTTAATCATCTCTTCAGTGAAAAAATTCTTCCTGATGTCCAATCTGAGTGTCTCCTGAGTGTCGACTGGTAGAAGAGGCTGACCCCTATCTTGCTACAATCTCATTTCAGGTAGCTTTAGAGGGAAGTAAGGACTCCTATGAGCCTCCTCTGAGGCTCCTCTTCTGATTAAACAACTCTACCCCCAGCCACTCCTCAAAAGACTTTATCTCTCTAGACCCCTTACCAGCTCCACTGCCCTTTCTGGACACACTCCAGCACCTCAATGTCTCTCTCGAAATGAGGGGCCCAGAACTGGATACAATACTTAATGTGTGCCCTCACCTGAACAGAGAATAGAGGGGCAATCACAGCCCTGCTGCATTTCTGATACAGGCCAGAATGCCATTGGCTTTCTTGACCAACTGGGCACACTGCTGGCTCATAGTCAGCCAGCTGCTGACCAGCACCCCCAGGTACTGAAAACTTCGGAATCCGAAAAGGTAAACTGAGAAACTATCATCATCTTCTGGAGAATCTGCACTCATTTAAACACAAACCATCCAGAAGAATGTCAGTATACTTGTATACCTTACATCCATCATATATGGGACCAAATGTTTATGAATGCTGCATCTTCTGAACAATAGGATGCTGGTCTTGGAAATTAATCCTATTTTGATTATTTAGATATGAAATTTATAATACTCAGAGTTATACCAAATAGGTATAACTATTATATAACTATATAACCGTCTTCATAAATAGGATCATGTGTCAGTGCAGGATATCAGTATTATAAATACTGGATACCAGTTCACTTGTTTCTATGTGAAACATTTTTCTTATACCCACATCTCCCACTGCCAGCTTTCTACACATTCAGCACTTCTGAGGACTCCTCAGTCTCCAAAACCTAAAGCATTCTAACAAGATTCTTCCTCTTTCTCTGCTTTTTTAACTCCCAAAATAAAAAATAACAACAGTCTGTCTCAGACCATCTACCATTACAAAGGAGTACATCATCTTACACCTGGGAACCCTATTTAAGTACATTAAGCTTTGATTTAGAATCATAGACCTTTAAGATCATCAAGTCCAATCATTAACCCAGCACTGCCAAACCCACCACTACACCATGTCCCCAAGAGCCACATTACACACCTTTTAAATACCTCCAGGGATGGTGATTCCACCACTTCCCTGTGCAGCCTGTTCCAGTGCTTGACTACCCTTTCAGTGAAGAAATTTTCCCTAACATCCAATCTAAACACATCCTGGTTTAACTTGAGGATGTTTTACATTGTCCTGTCACTTGTTACTTGGAAGAGGCTGACCCCCACGTGCCTCTAACCTCCTTTCAGGTAGCTGTAGAGAGCAGTAACACTCTGCCTGAACTTCCTTTTCTCTAAATTAATAACTCCAGCTTCCTCAGCCGCTCCATATAATATTTGTGCCCTGGATCTCTCTTAGAACACACTCCAGTACTTCCGTATCTTTCTTCATATTCAGATAATATCTGAAATATAAATTAAGGTAGTCAAGAGTCAAACAAGACTGTTAGTGCACTGAATACAGGGTCTGTCACCCCTTCTAAGAATTCTGAATGGGAATGGTAGTAAAACCAGTATTTTTTATAATTTTTTATCATTTTATAGCTTTAATTCTCTAAATCTAAAGATGCAGAGGTTTGAAGGTGAAGTAGCAGACAGAAAGTTCAAAAGTGCAAGCTTGAATATGCAAGTTTTTAAAACACAAACTTTTTCAGGTTCAAGACATGGACAATGAATCTGCTCTTCAACAATGAAGGATTCCTGCATAAGTATTTTACAAAACCAGACCAGGGCTGCTTTTATGGTTCATGAAGCAGGCACAATCAGATACAAAAAACCTGGGAAGCAGGCACAATCAGATACAAAACTCCCCCAAATGGGAGATATAGAACTTCTATAACACATTTTCTGCTCATGCAATTTCTGTACATTTTGTACATTTCTTGTACATCATGCAAATTCTGTAATTTTTCAGGCATGCTACAAATTACATTGACCTTTTGTAACACACTTCTATTGCCTTTCTTTGGATTATTATTTCTACTCTTTCTTTCCTCATTTCTGAAACATATTATTTTCTTCAGTCTTAGAAAAACATGCTGTATTTCTCAGATTGATGACAGTACCCAAACATGACCTCATATTCATCAATATCAAACAGAATTATTTGAGGTCAGTGTTAAAGACATAAGAGCAGTGAAGACAGTAGAAAGACAGAAGATATTCTATCCCTGTTTATCCCAGACCACTTTCAGAGAACAACCCCTACAGACTGAGAAGTGCAGTAGTAAAGCCACTTAGCCCATTCATGCAGTGAACCTGGCTTACAGTATACTGATTTCATGACTGATTCACTTTAATACTACTGACACCATTAGTTACACTTTTGTGCTATTCACAAGCAATGTTGACCACCTATATTCGCATTAATATAGTAATTACTTAAGCAATTAAGTACCCGTAAAAGAATTTATATGGATTATCTGTATGGATGATTTAGTTGGGTTTTTTCAGTTGATCTGAAGGAGCTTCATAACTTGAAAGGACAATAGGGAGCAGTAATTTCAATTAAACATACAAGTCAGGGTATATTATCTATACCTAGCACAAGGAATCAGCTGTTAGTATAGTGGGCATTCAAGCATAGATAATTCATTATTAATTTGCTAGTTTGGACCAAGAATTCATTCTTTCACCCATTTCAACAGAGAAAAGGATCAGAAAAGGAGAAAAGCATCAGAAGAATATTTTGTGCAAAGACTTTCCTCTGTTCTGTTTATTCAGTATTTCCTGTTTCACCTAAAAAATGTGTATAAAAGGACTAATCAACACTCTCTTATCCTCTCCATCCTCTCCACCACCTTACTCCTCCAGATTTTCTGAAACAGTATCCATCTGTTAAGCTTTCTAACATTTACACGCATATGAAAACTAGTTTGTTTTGAAAAACAAACTTAAAATATTCCTTTTAGAGTACTGTTGCAATATAGTTCAGATAGTAAACTCAACAGTTTAACTTAACCTTGTTCTTTCAAAGTGTTTAAGTAGAAGAACTTCAACTGTGAGGCTGTGAGGTACCACTTCACTCAAGTTTGTTCATTAAACAGAATCATAATACACTGTTTTGCATCGGAGTAAACTACTGCCTGAGGCTTTGATACTGTAGATCTGCTGTAGTTTCTTGTTTTTATTATGTGTCAACAGTTCTGGTTGCTTCATAGCTAGTTGTTAGTATAACAAAGCACATGACATGCTGCTTTGCAGTCTGAAAGTGTAAAATTCAAAATACTGCTGCTATCATTCAATGGAAGTTTACACAAGGCAAAACACATTGATCAATTTATTCTAGAAAAAGGATGGTTCAAGGAAAAAAAAAGGTGGAAGTACAATGCAAATATTTAACAAAGCTATAAAATGAGTTTATATTTCCATTCAAGTTTATAAAAAAAACTTACTTGGATTTAACCAACATGGAGTGTTTTTTTCAATAAACTATTTTTTCAGATTCTAATTAATTAGCAATGCCTTTTTTACACAAAGTGGGAACATCTTGTTTACTGGATCTTTCTCTTCCCGGTTAGTAGTATGTTTTCTTTGTTTAAGATGGTGAATAACATATACTACATAGGTAAATTTAGAGGTTAATGAGAACCACACATAGGTATAACGCATGTTATAACCACTTATTTCACCTTCATTCCACCATCGACGACTTTCTCAAAACTAACATAACCGCAAGGCGTAAAGGCTGACAAAATCTCTACAGGTGTTTACATTTTAATGAATTTTAAGAAAATTTCCATTCACTTGTTCAAATATTTGCAGCTTGAACTGTGCAACAGCTAAATATCAAGTACATTCAAACCACTGTGAAAGGTTCTAATTTGTTTTTTGCCTAGGAGAGAGCACGTAACTAAGAAATGGGATACTTCCCTCTACCACCTGTCCAGTGCTCAGCCAATGTCATCTCAGATTTCCATGTATTCACTAACTTTCTATAAAATTGTTCAGCAGTCCCCAAAATCCACATAATCTTTTAAAACCCAGAAGACCTCTGACAAGGATTTTCACAGCTCGTTTCTGGGAGAACTGCTTGCTCTTCTTTGTTTTGAATTTAGGACAAATTTGCTTTATTTGATGCTTCATGGCTATAATCCTACAAAGAAATATGTATAGTTTCTTGAGCTGTGTAGAAATTTATCATCACTTTAATAAAACTGATGAAACTTCTTGACTTTAATATGCCCTTAAATTTACTGTACCCCTAAGGTACATTATATAAATGAAAAACCACTTTGTTTAAAGCAATCACTATTCTTCTTTCCTCAAACATGTACTCCCCCTCTTACTACAGATTTTGTTACTAAACTTGACAATTAGCTAGTCAGACATAACTATTAACATAGAATACCAATGCAGATTAAATATTACTATGTAAAAATATACTAATATGCTACTATGCATATGCTATGTATTGCAATAGGTACTATCATATTTTACTATATTAATAATATAAAATATTGACTATTTTGTAGACTGAAGTCAGATTTCAATGTTCAGCCACACTTAACAGTATTCAAGTCAAAGCAAAAAGATAAACGATACATTCACCTTCACAATACAAAGAGACCCTTTTTCCTTTTAAGCTTGCAATGTTAACCCCTACTTTTCTGACCACTGATCAATTTCTGACAAGAGCCTTTAGCAGTTTTTGTTGCATTATTTATCCTAGGGGATGAGTTAAACAGCCGTTTGAGGAATCTTACATTTTGTTGGCATTTTTTTTTTGTACAGTGAAAACTATAGACAACTAAGATTCTAAACTGTGATTCTCTACTTCAACCTATTTGATTATCAACTTGATGTCTGTTTAAATCCATGTCATTAATGACTGTGGCCGAAATAGTGACAAAGGGTATTTTTATTCAGGAAAAATAATAAAAGTACTTCAGTATGAATTTAGCCTTGGAAATACTGCATTATTAGATTATAATTTATAATAGTTTCGTAAATGAATTTATTCTAACTTACTATCAACAACCAGTAAATCAAGTCTGACATGAAAGAAATGGTGTAACTCCTTTGTATCATATATAAAATTTTCATTACCATTATTTCATACATAAATGAAAAGCTGGGAATCAGCTTTTACAATACAATTTTACAAATACAATTAATCATTGTATTTTATTATTTGCTTAACAGTTTCCTGAAATTTTCCAGAGATGGCAGTGAAAATGAGCATGATTTCTATATATTTTATATATCTGTACACATGCACACAGAGGTTGATTATTGTATTTTCCCAATATCTCTTAGTAGTTTGCTGCAGATTTACTTTGTTAGTTGCTTTAGAGTATATCTTAAAAATAGTTTCATCTACTACTCACATATTCAGTAGTTATAAATAAAACATCAATAAAAACACAAAATGAGTGCTAGTCTGGCAGGAGGCACAGAGCCCATGGGACTCAGCCCAGAGCAGGTTGTTCTGGCTGAACATATCCAGAACAGGGAGAAACAACTTTTACACTGGGGTGTAGCTCAGGCAGTGAAGAGACTATTTCAGTTTCTGACTTCAAGAGATGTTCACTTAGCAGAAAGAATATTAAAAACTTTCACATTTATACAAACATAGAACACATCAATTGTCAGTCATAACCAGCAACAGGAGCATTCACTTAAACAAGTGACAGCTTACAGAGTACACAAGAATTAAGCTCCCACAGCAAAATAAGTTTATATTGTCTCTACATAATAGAGAATGAAGTTTAGCTTTCCTCTGTGTGGGTGGTGTCACTAGGATTACATCTGTAAAATTATATAAAGGAAAGTAAATATACCAACAGACCAGTGCCTGGGATCTAAAAGACAGATGGGTACACACAGCTGGACCTCAGGAGTCTTCTTTTAAAATTGCACCCTAAATTTGCTAAATTTCTCTCCTCAAAATTTTTTTATGTCATAGTGATGGTGTTTGGAACAGAATTAATTTCCTTCGTAAGACAGTTCATGAATTCTGATGCTAAATGTGCTAGAGAAAAATAATTTTACTAAACCCTAACCAATAATGAACTGACATACTAAAGAGAGACTTACTCAAGTGTCTTGGTTTCTTTCCCAAGGAAACTCTGAGAAGGGAAGAACTCGCCAGTAGAAAAAGTGGAGCAACCACTGGAAATGCAAGTAATAAATCCAAGCACTGAGTCTCAACTCTACCACTCCATAATAGTACCACCTCACTAGTGGCATTTTTTAGAGACAAATACACAGGGAAAAGTTGTAGAACCAGGAAACAGAGGACAAAGAAGCAAAGACAATTAAGCAGACTTTGAAATGTATTTGCTTCCTCATGGAAACACTGACGTACTGCTGACACTTAGAAATTTGTAAAAACCACCATAAAATGATGTTTATGTGTTGATATGGTACCTTAGAGCCCAAAAAGGATGGTATGGACTTCATGTATATATATTTGTGTTTATATATATATACTCTCAAACACACAGATACATATACATACATTATACACTATCATTCTCTACACTTGTAAGGAAAATCAGCTTGGAACAGAGGAGTAAGAAGAGCAGAAAGGCACTTAAAATGCAAAAACACACTGGTTACCAGAGCTGTGTCAAGGAAAAGCAGCTCTCTGTACTTCTTTGTGTTTTTACAAGATCTTTCAGAGATAATAATGGATTAATTCAGGGCTATTAAATCATGTGTAAGCAAAAGTAACCACGGAAACAATTTGGAGAACTAGGGATGGAATTTTGACAAGGGTAAACTCTGATCTGTTAACTTCTCCAGCATGGCAATTACCTGAAACTGAAAAAGCTACATGAACAGCTTTCCTGTTCTATCTCTGAGCAGAATGGTTCTCTCTAATAAAAGAAAACTTTCTTCCAATATGATTTATTGTTCTTCGTAAGATGCTAATAGGTTGAAAGATTACTGGCTGATTCATGAAAACCACTTCATTTATTTAGATTCCGAATTCTCCCTAATATTGTTACCATGAACTTGGCATTAACATCTTCAGTAGTACTCACACCAAAGGATGCCACCATTTAAGTGGTTAGTGTCCACATTCAGAGCTTATGATTCAACTCATACCTTAAGTATTTTCTGGAAGTAAATACATCTCTGATGCTAACTACAGTGGATTTATTCCCATGAACAAACTGGGACACCTCAATAATGCTTCCTTTGTTTCAGGATGTTTAAAAATCAAAGCTGGGACCTCAATAAGTTTATAGACTTCTTAAATTATATGAAATTAGCTGTGTGAAGTGTTTTCAAATAGTACTAGACCCATTTTTTACATTTTAAAAACATACTTTGATTAAGAAAAACCTAAGGCATGCTTTATGTGAAATTTTCTAAGCACACATCTAAGTTAGAGTTCATCTTTTTGTGTTTATAGGAATGGATAAACAATAAACAGATTTATTAGAATCATCCTTTCAAAGACTTAATTTCAAAAACAGATTAATGATTTTAAGTGTATATTGGTTTAGCATTCTTCTTGTGCAAATAACCTAGAAAAGAAAAGTGAGGACATATTTGCATAAGCAAAGACATCCAAACTATCTTGGGCATCAAAGACAACATGACAGGCTGCCATAATTACACATGCTATGGTATTTCTGTGAGACTACATTGCTGTGCAGAACAAAGCTTTTTTCTGTGGAGACAAAGACTACCAGAAATATCTGACCTTCCTAATAAAATGGCAGTTTAACTTTTTAGGAGTAAACGAAAGGATTAGCAATTATTTTAGCTTCTTCACAGAGGACTTTTTTTCCATTTATATTCTACTCAGACTTATAGAGTAAGAATTAGAAATGCATTTGTATATATTATGAAAAATACATTTGACTTCAGGAAAGGAATGGGTTAGGTGATATGCAAAATTTTTAAAGGAAGTCTGTTCAATATTACCATATGAGGGAGCAGCAATGGAGGATGTTTGGAGACAGGAGGAGGCTTTTTAATATTTAACCTCTTCTATTTGCTCTTGAGGTCTAATAGGGAGGTCTTAAGAAGCATACTAACATAATCACTGAAAATTTTTCTTTACACTTTTATTTTCAAACATTTTCATCTTTAGGTTAAAATTACTTGTTACTTACCCAGCATTTCCTGAATTATTTTCTGAGCTTTTTTGGCTTTTTTTTTTTTTAATTTTAAACAAAATCTCACAGGAGATGAGAGCCAAGCACTAACGGCACAAATGTGAAGTCAACTTTTGTTGCACTTTATCACATCCTTCCACTCTGGGATAATGATTTTATCTGTTATCATTGCTTTAAGACTTTGTTTACTTCTGTGTTATTAGACTGTCTTTTTGGACTACCAGATAAAGACAGTAAATTAGGCTACTGTATAGGTAGCATTTCTTCATAGTTTCTGAATCTACAGTGATAATAATGTGAACCTTGCTCTAAAATTCCTTTTTTTACCTTGCCAGATAGAAAAACACGCTACCTTGATAAAAAACTTATTAGATCAAAGAGAGTAACAGTGATGTAGTGAATGGAAGGAAATGGAAGTGTAATTTGTCAAATATTCCTATCTTACTACTATACATGTAATAACAATAGGTAAGAATTGGCTGCTGATTTTGCCGCTTCTCTGAAAAAATGCTGCCTTCCATCCAAGTGACAAAGCTTGTTTAAGCCTGCTTCCTTTTCCTAAGGAAAGTAGAACATTTCAAATATCAACTTTCCACTCAAGGACCTTCTAATTTTCTGCATTTCCCTTGCAAAGCATTTTTGCCCAACAGACACTTGTTGGCCTCATTCTTCCTTGTGAGACCCCTTGGCAGAACCACATACATGAGGTCGTACTTTCTATGCAATTTCAAGAGAAGCTGGTGATGCAAAGTTGGCAGAGATGAATAACGATGACAGCTTTTTCATGGGTCTGAGTAACTCACAATTTTTCAATATGAAATCTGTGGATTCTGAAATGATACCAACCTACACTATAGGAAACTACCAGTTATAAATCATAGTCATGGAAATAAGAAAAGTAGATGAATACACTGGCATCTGGTTGCTGTAAGAAAATTATCTGATTTTCTAAAGCTTTAAAATGTAGCAACAAGAATTAGATTTATGGAGGTATCATGCATATAATCTGAAAAACTAAACAATTCCTGAAAAAATATGTGTATTGTCTTTCATCATGTCAAGACATGTTCACTACTACTCAAGTATTCAAGCAGCTTATTGCTGGGGAAGATAATGGCACCAAGAAGTAATTGCAAACAAATTTTTTGAGCAATTTTCCCCTGAGTCTCTCAAGTATACAATAACCCTTCTAAAACAAGCCAAAATTAAAAAGAAGAGAAGAAGAATATGCTTTTATCCTTGTACTCCTGGTCAATGCAGTGTTCCTCATCGTCATTATCTGGTCAGACTGAGAAGATTTCTTATTGTGACAGATCATTTTACATTTTAAATTGCAAGAGTACTTACCAACTGCAAAGCTGTACTGCAGTATTCTGTGCTTTCAGCAGTCTCAGAAAGAATTAGAAGCCTTTTTCTTCTAGTTTTATATGCACTTTGGAAAGAAGTTTCCCTAAGGTTTTTTAAAATAATTTCCACAAAGACTTCTACAATAATCCAAAGACAAAACAATAGTGTTCCTTTCTAATATAAGACTAAACTAAATTCCCCTTGCTTTTTTTTTCCTGTGGAAGCAGGCATAGGTAAAGGGAATGAGAATTCTGCATGGTTGCTTCAGGTGCTGGCTTTGGATTGAATAGAGTTCATTTTCTTCACAGTAACTGGTACGGGGCTGTGGTTTGAATTTTGGGTTTAATCCAGCTGGGGTTAAACCAAGACACCTCATTTGCAAAAACAGTCCTAAATGCAGAAGGAAGTTTCCAGAGTAGTTGCTGTGATAAAAGGAATTGTCAAAGTTAAAAGCCAGATGCACCTTGAGAAGACTGTTTTTTAAACTGCGAACCAATTTTTTCAGTAGGTCAGTACATACAAAGACTGAGACATAAAAGCGTATTTTTGCTTAAACTTAATACAAATACAAAACTCCTCTTTAAACTTGAAAGAAAGTTAGCTTATTGGCTGACTATGAACTTCATAACCATCCTGAATGCGGGGCTTGGAAAAAATACCACTAGTGGTTATTTTATATTTCACATGGAAATACAATAAAATAGTATTTTGCCTTAGCACAATGAAATCCCTGTTACTAGACAGACATTATAGCATGTGTTACTAGATTGTTTGACAGCAGCCTTACTTGTTATTAAAACTATTTAGTGCTCATTAACATGATCTAAATTCTACAGACTCCACATTGTTTTTCTGCCTTTTCAGATACAGCAAACATAAAAGGCTTTGCCTACTTAATCACCAAAATCAATCAACAATATCCATTATTTGTCTTAATTCAGCTAGTCCTGCAGAAACAGACAAATCTTTGAATACAAGTTCTCATTGCAATCATTTAGATTAAAATGTAACCCAGGAAATGTCACATATATGACATATATATAATATCTGTCATTCCTGATGTTTCATTTTCATGTCACAGATTTCCAATCTGTAAATGCAATTAGCTGTAAGCCTATTTAAAAATTATTAGATAGCTACTACTATAAAAGTTTTTTCTAAAAGCATCCTATGAAATGAAGCCGCAGAGGTCACATCTACCTATGCTCCATAATACTGTAGTAATGATGGTGGGCGTGACGAGCATTAGAACTGTTATACAACATGAAGTATGCATTCAATGTAAAATCACAAAGTGCCACAGGTACAATCCATGAAAGAACTCTATAATGGTCTCCCAAAGAGCATACCGCACAGACACTGCGTACAGCACAGAAGCTTACAGTAATTCAAGCATTACTAGATTTGTCATACAGACTTACTGATGCCTAAATATACCAAAAATCACAGAATCACTGGTAAAAAACCCTGTGCTGCAGAATTCACTATTTCCAGAGTGTGAAGAAGAAAATTACTCAGAACTTCTTGAAGTTAAGTCATTTCTCATATGTACACATTCAATTGTGCTTAACGAAAAGGAGAATTAAGGGTCTCCTAGTTGCAACTATGACTAANGCTGCGGACCCACCTCGTCCATCCCCTGCCTCAGAACTTCTGCGTTCCAGATTGGAGTTTTCTTTCTTTCTTTCCCCTCGGAGTCCCGCCGGAGCACTCAGGATCGGCTGTCCAGGGGGTTTGTGAGGCAAAAGCCTTCCCCATCCTCTTCCCGTCTCTGCTACGGGGTCCCTGACTCTGTTTCTCTGTTGTTACTATTGCAGTTATTGTTGGTTTTCTGTATCTTGTTGTACGCACTAGTAAAGGACGGTTATTCCTTCCCCATATCCTGCCTGAAAGCCGTTTAATTTCAAAATTATAATAATTCGGAGGGAGGGGTTTTCCAAGGGAGGCTCCGGCTTTCCCTAGCAGATACCTGTCTTTTCAACCTAAGACAGGAAGATACATGTTTTGTACAGAAAATCCATCATAATTCTTTGACATTATAGTGGATTAACTGCTGGAGAAAATGCATTGTGATGAACAGCATAATTATGTAATTACTAAGCAAGATAGTATGCCAGATTTATCTGGTGAGATGAGATGAGATGGCTTTTCCAGTGCTTTAATTGAGGTTCCTGAAAATGCTCCTACACTCACGTATACATAAGTGAGTTTCATCTTTCATTCAATGTGTCTAGATATCATCTTGATACTGCTTAGAAGAAGGATTTTATCTCTAGAAGGATCTCTATCTCGATCACTCTTGACTGATCATTTGCTACATGAACATAATTCTTCTACACTCTCAGAATTTCTGTAGCCTCCCACATAACATAAATTACACTCCATGCTTGGAATCCTATGTCCTAAATTCTGTGCAATATAAATTTATTGAAAGAAGGCTACTGCCTCTTAGATGAGTCAATAAAAACATAAGATTCCTTGACTTTATATAATTTTGCTTGATTTTAGTACAGAGAATTCCATTCACTGATTCTGTCACTCAAACTATAATATTTTTACTAACACCCTCCAAAATAATCAAGATGAATAAAGCCCTCTAACACTGTCTTCTTAGTGTTAGCAAGCAAGGCATTACTTTATTCTTGGTGAGGAGGTGTGTGTGTGTGGCAAACAAAATTCCAGCCTTCAAATAAAAATTGGTACAAAACTCTTTAACCTATTTATACATTTTTAGCAAACAAAGAAATTAGTGTTCATTAGTTCTAAATTACATAACTCTCTTTCATTAACTAATATTCTATCCTCTATTGCTTATTTAGTTCTCTTTGCACATCCTAATTAGTCCATATTTTTAACATTTTTAGTTTCTCTTTCCTCAAATAGGGACTTTCCAGCACACATATTTAGTTTCTTCTTTATCTTCTGGTTTCTGCAAAATGACCTTGTGATCCATAAATTCTGCACTCCTTGTATTCAATTTCAACAATACATCTCTCTTCTCCCAGGCTTTCTTCATTGAAGCATATCAAGTTTAGTTTAACAAAACTAATGTCAGTAATTTTACGCAGTTGTTTTCCCACAATAGCAGCTCAAGACACCTTTGCTAAATGCTAACTAAAAGTGATTTAATGTTGGAATACACAGGACAGAGGACATTGTGGATTTAATTAGCATATCCAGTTTTATAGCCAAGATGCCTTGGCAAAAGCAAACAAAGCTTTGAAGATTACAAGTTGAGTGGATCAAGACTGGCATCAGAAAAAGAAGATTGAATCAAACCTCTGCAAGCAAGAGATATTTGTAAAATGCATAAGTTTGTTTGTGTAATGCTTAACATAATGACTGTAGTAAAAGATTACCAGCCCTAGAATAGTATATAAGCATTTGAAAACCTCAGTAAAATCAAATTCTGATCACCGAATCAGTTTTCCTGTCTCTCTAAATCGCCGATAATTTAAGACTTATGACTGCTTTAAGACTGCGTATGATTAATTAAAACAAATTTAAATTTATTTAAAACCACTAACTAAAATTATTTTAGAATTTTTATTATTTCCAACAATTTGGGAGCCACCTAAATTTCTTACCATGAAATGCCCACTTAGTTAGGCTGCAACATATGTAGTGCTTTAAAAATTGCATTTTAAAAATATTTAGAGCATATTCTGACAGCTGATACAATTTAATAGAATTGTGTGTCCATTACTGTCTTAGGTTGAAAAGA
>VXBQ01011421.1:0-19607 GCA_013400175.1 Phainopepla nitens | reverse complement strand
GGCGCTGGCGCACGTGCTCGGCGCCGCCGTGCCAGGCGCGCGTGCGCAGAGCGGCGCGGGGCCGGGCCGCGGCACGGCGATTGTCCGTGAGGGGCCGCGAGCGCGCGGCCTTTCTTTTCCTTTCCCTTTCCATTTTCATTTCCATTTTCCTTTTCTCTCCTCTCCTCTGGAGTCTGTGGCTCGGGGGCTGCCCCGCCCGTTCCCGGTGAGGGTGCCGCTGCAGCCAGACCCCTCTGGGCTCCTGGCTTTTACCTGGAGCCTCCTCTGGTCAAGCACTGACCACATCCAGCCTGGCTTAGCCTGGGCAATCAGCAAAACCAGAGCAACAACAGAACTGCCAGACGGTTTTTGTGTTCAGTTCATTTTCACTGATATTTAACCACCTTGAGGAAAGTTTTTGACTTGAGAGCTTTAGACAGTTTTCCACTGAAGACTGATTTTTATTTTTCCTCTTTCCAATAGCTAGATGGGCTAGAATGCCTTTTTGGTCTATTTTTATTTGGCTTGGGCTTAAGACTCTCTTTTCCATACCTGTTCTTATTTGTAAAGACAGAGAAGTTTATTATTTCCCTCCAGGAATAAACCAACTTCGTAATCAAAATCCAAAACGACAAAAGATAAATTTGCTGCTTTTTAAAACAGACACCTTCTCACAATATTATAAACCAGTAAATAAAATTGCTTCAGGTTACTTACATGTTGCTCACAGGGAAATGTATCTTTGTTTTATCACATAAAAAATACAGATAATTGATTGAATACCACATAAATTAAGAAATTTACTAGCTTTTGTCTTTGCATCATTAGCATACAACCTGGGTGTGTTTTAATGGAATTTTTTCAAAATTCCTACCCAGTGTTACATTCATCATTAATATTCTGATGCAGTAGCTGTACACTCAGCATATTTTTCTCTTGACAAGCCATAAAGAACTCACTATTCATGCATATTTAGGTCATAATTTTGATGTATAGTCGTTTGCATTTAAGCTGGTGGAGTTGTAGCCAAGTGCTGGACAATCTCAGCAGTGGTGTAAGGAAGCTTTGCCATTCAATTAGTGTGCTGGGAAAGGATTTCCAGAAATAAGGGAAGCACTTCTTTTCCTGCTTTCTGCTCCACTGTTTGGAGAGCGTTTTTCCCTTTGTCCTGATGGAAATGTTCTGTAATCAGCTGAATCCCTGCAGGCAGGAAGGTCCCAAACAGCCCCAAAGGGTTTGACAGAGCCGTCGCTGCTTGGTGGTGACCCGAGGAGCCTCCTGAAAATCCTCCATTTCCCCAATAAAATGCAGTGATAAAGCCAACTTTCCCTTCTATTATTTAAACATTAGCAAGAAGGGGATTACCAGAAAGAGGTCTTGAAGGTAAACACAGATATCTAAAGCCCTCTCCCCCCAAGGGTAACCCAGGAACCTTCAGGACAGCTGCCCCCAGTCTCAGCTGTGTGTTCCTGCACCAAACCAGCTGGGATTCTTTTTTGCATGTAGCACTGAGCCTTTCCCCCCAGCTGGCTGAGTTATGCAAGGAAGTGCCTGGAAGTACTTGTGAGATGTGGCTTATCTGAAGTGTTCCTTCCCCTTCCTGCTTGTCTTTCCAGACAGCACCCATTAGGCTGTAGAGCTGTATCCAGATGTAAACATTCCTACCAGCCATGTCAACACAGCACCTTCAGGAATTGCTGAGCAGTTCCAAAGTCAGGGCAGCAGGAGACTGGGAAGGTCATTTTGTACAAGACCAGAACAGAGGTAGGCCTGTAAGCTCCACAAAACATGATTTTTCCTCACCTGAAATTAAATATGCTTTGTTGTCACTTATTCAATATTTTCACTCTATCACTGACCATATATTATATTACTACTGTGTTAGACTAACATTCTTTAGTGTCTATTGGGCAACATCCTTTTAAGTGTAGCAGACACTTCTGTTTATTGATTTTTCAATAAATAAAATTAATTCAGTGTATTACGTTCCATATTCTCAGAATTTATAGAGATATTTTAAGAATGGGATTCAGGCATCACATTTCTGCTCCTCTGAGCTTACCACAGCATTTCATATTTTGTACTATACACACACTTATAGCCTCTTTATCAGTTATGAGACTATTTTAGACACCCTTCAATTATCAAGATTAAAAGGAGGCATTTTTCCAGCAGTGGGAGTTCCAGCTCAGATACTGTTGGTTAATAAGGAGAGAAAGCAGGGAAACCAGCTGTTGCAAGACACTGAACTTTTGCCTTTGATCATCCTTTACTTGATTCACAGCCAAAACCAATCATGTAGGTTCAGCAGAAGATAACAAAGTTTAGTGGGTGACAGAGAAATGGAGAATAAGCAATGTCAGTCACAGCACAGGGCCAGCCTTCCATTCCCATAGGAAGACCACCATCCAAATTTAAAACACTCTTCCAGTCCTCTTTGGGACTGACTATTGATGCTGGAAAGACATTTCTCCTGCCCTTATAGCAAGGGAAATAGGACAAATGGGAGAAGAGTGCATGATAAATTTGGAAAATTATTAATATTTTACATATTAAGTAATTTGAATTGTATTTCTCAGGGTTTTTTTTTTTCTAAACTGGTTTATCCTACAGTTAATGTCTCCTATCTTCAGGCTGTCTTGCTTAGAAATCTGATTATGTACATTTCCTGTAGGAATTCTAGAGATGCAGCAGACTGTAGAGCCTGTTCAAACAGTGCATTGAGTCCTATCACTCCTTACTCCATTCTTATTTCAGCAAATCAATGGTAACTTTATGTGACATCTTCCAGAAAAAATAATTCTGATGATTTCAAAAATTCTCCATGTAATTTTGACTCTTAAAACCACTTATTGGATTTCATGTTGTATAGCACAGTACTCTTCCAGTTGTACACTATATTCTCATAACTTAATATTAGAAATAACTAACACAGTCACCTAAAAAACCCTATTTGTAGTAGAATAACATTATTGGATATGTTAAAATATATATTCTATGAGGACAGGATGAACATGGGAAATTTAGGAAATACAGAAACAGTAAAGAAAAAAGAGACTATTTTATGTTATTACTGTTTTAAAGGAACATCAGGGAGAAGGCTGTTTCATATAATGAATCAAAGATTATATTAACTTAAATTCCTTCAACTTCTGCTCCTGCCTTTCAGACATGAAATAAATAAATACAGTGCAGGAAATCTTTTCAAATTCAAAACCTAAACACACAGGCTGTACCTGCTCTGGTATTTGTATTTACCTGTGCAGAGAGTATTTACACAAATGATGCTGTATGTGCACACAAGGCTGGTAGCATGCACAGTGCAAATGGGCAGCAGTGTTTCTGACAAGATGGATAAAAACCAGATAAGGCAACTTCAAACTTCACCACAGTTCTGGCTTCTTACATTTTAACACAAATCTTCATATTCCTATCAAAGGATTCATTTGGATTTCTAAATATTTAATGATGATCTCCTACTTTTTCATTCGTTGCCTTGAAAGCACTTCACACTTCAAAAAAGGCAAGGAAATGATGTTATTTCTACTCTGCAAATGTAAAAGCTGAGGCACAAATGAATGGTTTTTTTCAACTCTGGTATTTCAGATCTCAAATTTTTTCATTAAATTATGCTGGTGTCCACCAAAACGCAGAGCCATTTCTGACACTCATTTCTTTTCCAAGTTACCTGTCACAGGAAGTGCAGAGCCTGAAAATCTGGCTCAGCCTTTTAAAACTGGGATCCACACAATGCTCTTGTACTTTCAAGTGGCACTCCCTAAGAAAGGTGCTACTAGAACTCTGTTTGCCCAGGCAAAACAAAATACAAAAATGCAGTGACTGTATTATGCTAAAGGTATTTATCACTGCACAATTACACCATGGGTATACTGGAGGAAGAATAATATTGATTAAATGGGAGGACTGTAAACATGCTAATGTGTCTTATTACAGTGTGTAAAATGAAAACAGGACTCAGTGTTTCTGAAATTTTTGTCAAAACCCCTTTACTTTATAAAAAAATCACAGGATTAATTTAAAATCTTAACTGATAAGAATTAATCAGAAATTAACTAACTTCAACTTGAGGATTCAGAGATTAACTTAAATTGTCACACACCAAATGAGTCTGCCAACATAACACCACTGAACAGGCAGAGCTTGGTTTAGTAACTGTGTGTGCTTACATTTGTCCAAGAGCTGAACCCCACATCCACAGACTAATGCTGTCCCTGCCACAAGGACATTCTGTATAACTATGGGATACCTTCAAAATTATTTTCCCATTTAAAGCCAGAAAACTGCACTGACCTTCCACCAAACCAGAGACTCAGAAAGCCAGTGAGGACTTACAGAGCTTTTTCCATACTGAGCAACACTGAACAGCATCTGAATCCTTTTCTTCTTGAGCCTTACACAGACATTCAAGGGTAGTTAATAACTCTGGGCTCTTCCCAAGCTAACTGTCAGATTTGTCTTGGTACTGGCCAGCTAGACACCATCAGAATTTTTTTTCTTTGTCTCCCTGCCATCCATGAGGGATATCCACTGGGAATTCCAGATTAACTTCAGAGATCTGCCATTTTATCAGCATGCCACAATTAATCCACCAGTGAGCTTCAGAAAATTCAGTTCCCTTGAATTCCAGGTGCTGGGTTGGGATCCCTTTCCCTGATCCTTTCTTCAAATGAGTTAACAGGAATCATTATATGCCAGAAATTACTTTAAATAAAGTAATTAAGGACAAAACCCATTAACAAAAAGCAACTGAAGTAGGAAAAACTTGTGCAGGCTCAGCATTAAGGCTGAATGTGACTCAGTCTATGGAGACTGAAAATGCAGCTTTACTGAAACAACTGTGTTTCATTTTGCACTTTTGCTTTCTCACATGAAAAACTCACTGAACTCTCCTGTGGTTCAGCAGGAGATGCACTGACCACTGGTTCCATATTTACTGTGCCAGGTGGCTGTTCTGGATGGAAAAGGGAGTCCAGGTCAGGATCTGTAGGACTGCAATGCAGAGGGGAACCAGACAGACCAGGCAGAACATGGCATCATGGAGATCTAAAAAGGACCTGCTGAAACAAATCAGAACACAGCTTTCAATATGAGGATTAACTTCCATGGTCACTAAACAAGTTATTTTTAAAGCATTGCCATTATAAACACATAGACATGCAATATACAGTCAATTCTAAGTAAAAGAAATAGAAATAGCTTGTGTATTTTCTAACTCTACATACAAATATGTATTATATATTGTTTTCTCTAGCTGGGAGGAATTCAGACAATTAGGACACAAAGAGTTAATTTTAATACAATCTAAGAAATCCTGTTCACTACTTTCCTGATTATGTAATACAGAAATCAATTTAAGCAAATTTCATCCAATTATAGAACAGAGCATCCAAAAAGCTTTAGTAAGACTGAAAAATTTGGAAGAGCAAGAAAATTAGAAAATGGAGGCAGACATATGAACATGAAATTAATTTATATGAGTTGAAATCTGTGCTACTAATGATCCAGATAGTGTGTTGTTTTAGTTGCTGAGTGCTAGATAGAAATAATGATAATTGCACAAAATTCAGGTGTGGTTTCAAGAGCTGTTTGAAATATCAAGCCTTATTTCATTTGATTTTAAAATAAATTATTACAAGATAATATAAGCCATAGAAAGAATACATATGAAATTAACACTAGTTTTCATTTTTTTCTAATGAATGCGTGGCATTTCCTCATCTAAATCTTCTCTAATAAAAAATAAATAAAAGCATCACCAAATATGAATGAAGAAAGAAAATACAGGAATTAAATGAGCTCCCTTTTATGAGCAGTATGGTTTCTGACAGCTCAAAGCATGCATTTTGGCATTCATCTAGTAGCTGGAATCATTATCTACTTGCATTCCCTTAATTATGGGATTCTAATTACTTAAATATCAGGAAAGTCAACTCAAGCTGAGAAACAGCCCCTAAGTGAACTTTCTCTCCATGAGGCTGTTTATTTTCCTTTCTAATTTTTTTCCTCAGCATTCAGGGAGAAGATAAGAGACTCACAGAACAGCTATGCACATGGTCCAAAAAATCTGCAATCTGTAAAAAATACCCCAAACCCTGAGCAGGTTTCTGAATAAACCTAAGAGCTCCTCTGAATCATGAGAGAATGAACTCGTGTCTCTCTCGGTTTAACTAAAAAATGTTTGCAACCTCCAACAAAGCCCAGATTCTGTCCTTAGTACAGACACAGGCTCATAAACAAGCACAGTTTATCTCAAATCATGTACATGCTAATGCTGCATGAGCAAACAAAAGCCCACAGGCTCACAAGTGAATCACTTAATCACTCAGGCAATTGCGTTTATGACTGGAAGTGTTCACTAGCAGGCCACTGGTCCACAGCCAATGTTTACTGGCAGTGACAATAATTTACCATCTGGAGTTGTTTACTGGCCTGTGTCCACTGCATTTCCAGTGCACCTACAGAGGAAGGAGCCCACATCAGGCACAGCTCTGGCACAGCTGCCCCCAGGGACTGCAGGAGCAGTGCCAGCAGGGAGGCCACAGACACGTTACTGAACCACCTGAGGATGAGAACAGGGCTCAGACACAGTTAACAGGATGTTGGGGCTTGCATTTGGCCTGTTCTGCACACTAAAGAGGATTGCAGTTTTCAGTACTAACATTATTCCATCTCCACACAAAGAACATCTGCAAAATCACTCATGCTCTGCAATCCTGACTTGGTTTCACTGCAACGATGCTGATTTAGGAAAATAATATTAACTATTGTACTGTAAAACCTTAAGTTATTGCAGGAAGAATGAAAAAATATCTATAATGCACAAAATAAAGAATGGGAAAATATTTCATTAAGGTACTGGGATAAATCAAGAGCAGAGCTTGGATTTTATCACCATTACAGCTGAACAAGTAACTTCAGAAATTTCCACATCCACCTTTTGTTTGCACACACAGGAATAAAACATACTGTGTTTCCCTAAACAGCCCTAAAATCACTCTGAACAGAATGTCAGGTAGTTCAGTAATTCAATATGAAAGCATTAACAGTTTAAAGTGCCTTCAATAAATAATGAAGAGTTGTTGCCAAGTAACTTTATTCTGAAGAATGAATTTGAAAAGCACTCTCAAGAGAAGCTGCTGGTAGTTGCAGTGGCTCTCCAGAAGAGGGAGGTTTTAAACTAGGCATCTTTCCCATTGCAAAGAAAAAGAAATCAAGCCAAACTAAAAAAAAAAAACCAAACCCAAACAAGAACAAAAACCATCTCAACCCACACAGAGCACACACTGCTTTGCTATGATGATGGAAGGAAGGAAAAATCAGGACACTCCATTCTGCAAAGTATTGCTCAAATTTTAAGGATATTAAAAACCACTTTCCATGACAAAGTGCTTCACTTCTGTGTAGTGACCACATTTCCTAAGGATGTGGCACAGTGTGTGAGCAGAGGGGAAGGATCACCTTTGCCTTGCTGGCAGGACTTTGTCCTGAGGCAGTTTATTTTAACTCTCTGCCTGTGGCTGAAATACGAGATCAGCCAACAGGTTTTTAATATATATAAATAATTTCAGCTCAGTCAATGGTCTGAGTACAGTGCCAAGGGCAAACTGACTCCCTAGAAACAACTTTGAGCTTTCTGGTTTCATGGATTGTGTATCAACCCTGTACTGCATTTGCAAGCAAAGGAAAACTCATTTACACACTAAATATACAGGAAACACAGGCAAACTGCTTCATAATTAAGAAATTATTTTTGAAATTATGGGCAAGAGAAGTACATATTTCAGGAGCTCTGATTCACTAATCTCAGCTTTGCATGTTTTATGCTGTTCCTGGCCCTAGTGAAATAAATACAATTTCAGCATGACTCAAGTGAAAACACAGGTTTTATAGATTGAGCATTCCAAGTATTTCAACTCTTTATATAATAAATTTACTGCCCCCTACAGTCCAGGGGCTATTTATCAGGCAAAAATGATTTATGACTACTGTAATTTAAAATCCTTCCACAAAGGGATCATTTCTCTGATTGAAAGGGATCAGAACTGCAATTTTTATGTTTCAAATCTAAATTATTCTGAATCATCAAGATGAATATATTCAACCCTCTCATATCCACACCCAGTTCAACCTACCACTATTCTGCAAAAATCACTCATTTTATTTGACATTATAATGAGGTTCATGTCCTCTTCACATCATCTCACTGGCTATCTACAGAATGCATTAAAATAAGCTGTTCTCACACACAGCCTCAAACTTAAGCTGCCTTTGCTTCTGTCTGGATGCAATTCTGAAGACCACCTGTTGTTCTTTTATGTCATGCTTGTCCTCATGTATTTTTTTTAGAAAATTCCTCAAACACAGGATGTTCTCCTAACCTTGGGTGACACGTAACCAGACCCCTCTCCCTCAGGAGCTATCTCCACTCAAGTTCATATAAAATTGTGTTTATCTGTTCCTTTAAGTTTTCACTAAAAGTTTAGGAGAGCTACGTAGCTCTCAGAATGTTCATGTTGTTCCCTCAAGTAAATCCTAATCAGAACTGATTTTTCCATTTAGCCCTGACTTCAGTTATTCCTTATGTTGCCAGAAACAACATAAGGAATAAAATGGTCATAAATACAGCCTGTGACCCTTTCAGTGTGGTTATTCCCTGTCAATTTATTTTTATAAAAACCCACACATGTCCAACTAACCAGCAAGCACAGCTTTATGGTGTGTTAGGATCTCCAGGGACTGCAGTGAAAGCATTAGCATTAGAATGGTAAGGAGTACTGGAGCCCAAATTATACACCCCTGCTCAAGGCAAATTCCCTCCCTCTGGTGTTTATACTGCTTTCTCTCCAACTAAAAATGGATCTGATTAACATTATATATTATATATGGTATTTAAGGAAGTAGCTTTATGAGGTAAACAAAATGCAGAAGCCAAGACAACATGTATCTTAGTAAAAGCTATCAGTTGACCTCAAACATATTTTCTTTTTTTTTCTTTTTTTTTGCAAAAAGCCAGGGGATGAAAGGTATCCTTTGCTTTTCAAAGTTAGGTAGATATCCTGATTGTATTGTTTAATAAATGATTTACTCTTTAAAATACATTTGTAATTCTACACAGACAAAAACTACTGATAAGTATTTTTCAAGTGTTTATGTTTTTGAAGTGCAGTTGATGCAAACTAATTGTTGATCAATTTGCTTTTTGGATTACAGGAGTATTTAATATTATTTTCTAAGATTTAAAGTATTTCTTTTGAACTCACCTTATATCAGGATGACCAGGTACATTATTCAGATTATAATATCCATAATGATTTAGTATTGTAACCACAACCATTGGAGCCAAAGATTGGGCAGGCTTGGTAAATAAAGCATTGGTACCAAAAACCATAGAGGAAAGTGGTAATCTAAAATGTTTTGGGAAAAAACAAATTAATGCAAACCACAAACTTATTAGTGTATTAATTACAATCGTGATTTTAAAAAGGTTGAAATTCTGTTAATATGCAAATGCTAAATATCATGATCCTTAGATTTATCTAGTTCACACATTATAGCAAACAGTCTAGTCTCATAATAAAATTTAAATTTATTTGGAAATTAAAGGTTACAAACCTCTGCAGGGTGTGTGTTTGTATATATATGTATATAAAAATATATACACACACATATATACATAGACACAGTTTGGCCCCAGTTCTGAAGTGACTGGTACCTAAATTTAACTTTGTGCACTTTGAGTAATTATTGAAGTTAAATTAGACTGAACAGTGCATGGAGAGTTAATTACATCTGAAGATTTTGCATGCATAGGCCAGAAAATGAGGCTTTTTTTTCCTCATGAAAGCAACAGATCTTCCTTTTGAGAGGCAAGTTCTTTAACAGGACTGAACCTACACATCTATAACAATTGATGGAACTAACAGGAAGTTAGCAGGTTTTATTACTTTTATTTCAGGGAGATAAAGGAACCAGTTAGACTTTGAAACCTGCACTTTACCTAGCACAGGCTAAGCTTTCTTAACACTTTTTCCATCTTGAAAAGCCCTCATTCAGAAAACTCCATACATGATTATAGATGTATCTGGTTACAAAGTAATTCCATTGAAGCTAACAAAAATAAAGCCACAAAAATTGGAAGAACTTGGCTTATATTATAGTACAAGAACAAAGAGAAATGACCTGTTAATAATCTGTTCAAATGACTCTGCTGAAGTAACTGCAGGAAACTTTACCCAAGTTCTGATCTTCACTTATGCTAAGTTGCAGTCACAAAAAGTACTTCTGTATCAAGGATCCCAGAACATTTACTGGCTTTACTTTGACATATTTTATTACCAAAGAGTAACAAGGCAAACAGCATGTTTAAAAAAATGGTAATGACTGACATACCTCCTCTTGTGCTTTATTAAATCTGCATCAACAATATCTGCCAAAGGCAAATTGAACAAGCTAAATGAAGCTTGCACAATAACCCTAAAGAAAAACAAAATATTGAAAATGTTCATAGTTCTTATATTCACTTAATAATGAAACTGTAACTGACATTCTAACACAAACACACCAACACTGACGTTCTGCAAACACACAAAGCTGAGATGGTCTTTAAAACATGGTGATCTATCTGAAAGTGTTACCAGACCTGTTCTTAGTTGAGAATTAGAAATTAATATGCAAACCTAAAAGTGGGGAAGTGGGGGGGGTTTCTTCTTTTTTTTTTTTACTGGACAATGGTGTAAAAGGTTGTGAATACTTTGACAATAAATTTACATTTTCAGCAAATGTCATTTAAAATTATCAGGAGAAAAGAAACGCCTCAGAAAATGGGGAAACTGAAAATTTGCTCTTGAAATCTGGAAAAGACATGACCATGTGGAAGATAAACTTCAAGGTGGAAGAATTAGAATAGAAAGAATAGTTTACATGCATTCCTATATATGTATTTTCAGATATATACAGACATGCATTTAAACACACACATACAAAGCTGATTCTTAACAAATAGCCAAATGAAACAATAAACTCAAATATTACAATTTCTGTGTCTTATTAAATTTTGGGTGTGATAAACTTTTACTAACAAGGTACTTTGAACAACTAGCACTTTAAATATACAGTCTTTAGGTACCTCAGAATTTTTTCTTGGAGAAATCAAAACACATCTTCATCATTTAAAACAGGCAGAAAACGAAATTCAATTTATTGTTCACACAATTCAGTGTTAGAGTAGCCCACGACTGCAATACTGAAAATAAGAATGACAATGGGGTGGGGAGGGAAAGATGAGGAAGAGAAGGGCAGGAAAGAACACGTGGAAAGACAACAGTGAAAGAGAACATGAAGAAGTAAAAACAAACTGCTGTAACAATATTCTGATACAAACAGCTCTTTATCTTGAAATAAGGTTTTCCATGTATCATGATATACTTTTGTGAAAATACTCCTGCTTGGAGTGGAGATGGGACTCAGTAACTCAGACACCTGAGTTACCCACATCTGCCTGCAGTGCAGCACACAAGGGCTCTGCAGCACAGGCAGCTCTGAGCTCTCCTAGCAAACAGTCCCTGGGGAGTTCCTCTGCACTGTGCAAAACATGAGATTCTCCTTCCCTTGCATCTCAGCTTAGAGTGACTGCAGATATGTGCCTGCAAACTGTAATTCCTGTTAGCGTTTCAGGCTTCTTTATTTCTAGCGGAAATTAAAAGATGAAACAGAATAAAATGAAAGCTGGAAAAAAAAAAAGCTGTAACTGGTGTTTCAACTTTTCTGATAAGTGAAACAGAATGAAAGCAGAGGCAGAATCTTCATGATAATAAAAGCGAGTGTCTTCTCTGTTAGAAGTATTTCAGCCGTGTCTGTGAACAGGAAGTGGATTTACTTACATATTTGTTGTGACACAAAATGCCAGCAGATAGTAGTGTTCTTGTCCTAGAAGACACATGACAGCAGCAGCTACTCCTTCATAGTAAAAGGAAAACAAAATGATTCTGTAATAACCAAACTTCTTCAACGAAGCATGACTGAGAAGAACAAGGCACTGCAAAGATAACATAAACACATATAGGATGAAAAGATACAGTACAGTATCTCAGCATTAGGAGAGCTATAAAACACAGACCTGGCATAATTAATATCCTTTAAAGAAAAAAACAACCCCAAACAACCAAACAAGGACCCTTTCTAAGAAGTTGAACAAAATAAAAATTAGAAATTGAACAAAGACAACTCTCTACTGGCTTGTTCTATGCTACCTCTACTAGGTACAGTCTCCTTGCACTCAAAAACTGGCCACTGAGAGCTGCTATATCCTAAGGAAAACACTTTCCCACAATATTAAATAATTAATATTATTTAATGCTCATGCTCTTCACTTTTGATATCCCTTAGAGCGTTAGCTTTGCAGTGTGCTAACTGTAAATCAAGCATCTTGCCATTTAACTGCTGACAAGATATATTTTCAGTAATTGCTTTTTCATTACTATTTTCATTGACATTTACAGAAATCAAGCATGATTTTTAAGTTGGCAAAGCAAGCTCACCAGGACAGCTTTAACTAAGCTAGTCAGAGGCTTTACTAGCAAGCAGAGAAAGGCAGAGGCCAGTGCTTTTGCATTACTGAGTTTTAATTTTGCCAGTCTTGGCAAGGAGTAGATTCTGAGAATCCAGTGACTGGCTAACTCATGGCAATATTAAGTGCTGATTATAGTATGAACAAAATTTAAGTTCTTCATAGTTCCTCACTTTTCACTTTCAATAGGACATTCTGTAATGAATTATGTTCTTTTTATTATATGGGCACTTGTCACACGTACATGGTCCTCATCTCTGTCACAAATATAAAAACTGCATACAGATCCACATTTTCTCCTTTCTTCTGTGTTACAGGGATGAACTGTGTAATATTCAGATGAAGAACAGGAAAGAATTTTCCTTGTACAATTGTTCCCACACCGAACTGCTTTAACATAACAAATAAAACCAGGATGCTATGGTCAGACAAAGATTACCATGGCAAATGCTATTGTAAAAAAGCTCAAGATTTTTATTTGATCAGGGAGGTAAAACAAATCTGGAAAGTTGGTATAAGAAAAACACCTTGTTATAAGAAATTTAAAACATACTCCTCCCCCTGGCTGTTTTCAGGGATTTTGCTGGAAAGTGCCTCAACTAGAAATACTAAAGGATCATGCAAAGTCTGCTGTTGTAAACACCACGTTCCTGTCTCCCTGTAATTGCAAAATAACCCTGTCTCAGGAAGTACTTATGACTTAGAGAATTCCTCACTACTTGCACGTCTCTAAGACTGCGTGTTTGTTAAGAAAATACTAACAATGATGCAAATTCAAAGCTGTTTGTCTGTGTTACAGCAACATTTTCCTTGTGGGCAGGTTGAATTCCTCACATCCACCACTAGAAGGAACCTAAGTGAGAAACTGAATTCCAGTTTAGTAGAGGCTACAGAAGCAGAGTTCATAAAAAGGAGCTTTATTTTACAAGGGTTGGCTGTTTTTCCAGTAAGTGAAGTTCAGGACATTGCCATCAGAGAATTCTCTTATTGTATCTTGAGCTCAAAGGGACAAAACCTGAGAAAAATAAGGTCACAGCAAACCCTCTATGGTTCAGTGACCTTCAAGACAAAGAGTCTCTGGGGAGCAGAGAGAGAGGCATTTTCTGAAAGATTGCTCTTTTCACACTGTCACACTGATTTTATCAATAAAAGTGATTGCTATATATTAAGTATAAAATTATTTAAGCTTTCCTAACTTCTGTTGCTTCTGATTTATTTCCAAAATTCATTATCTGTCTGAGGTACAGGGGAAAACCCCAAAACTATTAAACCTGTGATAAGGAGAAATGTTGAAATTATATAGTTAGGAGTTATGGAACACAAGGTATGTTCAGGATCTGTATGTTTTATATGCAAAAGTCAAAATGGGAACTAAAATTGAGCTGTGAATTCCAGTTGCACTTTCATTTACCTTCTTACACATATTACTTACCAAAACCCATTACAATTTAATGAACATAACAGCCTGATTTTAGAAAATTCTGAACACCACCAGCACCTATGATGAATGTCAGGATACTCATATTTTGAGTATCCTGACTTACACCATCCAACAAGTAAACACAGAGAAAGTTTTTAAAGATCTAGAGAAAGAAGTTAGAAGGCAATGAACAGAAGAATTTTTTATTTACTGCAGACAAGTATGGTCACATTCTGTGGGATATACTTTTACTGCTTTTTTGTTCTCACACATGACTCTTTTAGGTTCTTTCTCTCTTTTCAGTTCATTACTCCTCCCCTCATCCCTAACTGAGCTCTTGAAAGTATATCTCTCTTCCCCATAAATACTGCTGACCAAGAGACCAAACAACAAAATAAATGGGAAAGTATTATTCTCCAAAAGCAGCTATTTAGAGTTGTGTTTGGTTTTCATGACTGAGATATCACATATTTTAACAATGCTTTTCATACTTTATATTTTTTTCTGGTATTTTGTGCAGTTAATTTCAGGAACTTCCTGAAGAAGAGCTTAGTCTCTCATTTGTAATACCAAGTATTAGAAAACAAAACAAAACCAAAAAGAATTTAGAATTCTGTAGATTTTGCTTTCAGAAACAGCTGATCTTGGCCATGTTTTTCATTCCTTTATGCTTAGGCATTATAAGCACTGGAGGATACAAAACATTCATTCCTTGCCTACTCATGTCTCACATTGTTTGGAAGAGATATTCTACCAGCCAGTCTGTCTGCTCTCTCCATCTCTTTCACTTGATCAGCCTGCACAGAGGTACCTTCTTCTTCTAGAGCACTGGGGAGTGAGATTTAGTGCTCATTTTGGCCAATGCCTCATGCCAAATACAGCATTTTTTCAAGCGTTAAACTATACTGCGAACTACTAAAACAGCAGGTTTTCATATTGAGAAATAAAGAAGTATGAGTGCCTACCTGAGGACAAATAAAACCTGCTCCATACATGATACTTCTTACTGAGGAAGAAAGGACATCCTTAGGAATAAGATTATCCGCAAAGATCATCATGAAATTGTTGCAGAAGGCCAGGTGGAAGACCTGGAAGAAGTTCATCGTTACAAAACACAAGAAGTTCTCTGTCATGATCTGTTTGGTCAATGAAACCACCGAGGCCAAGGAGAAAGCTCCATCACAGTTCTCCAGATCAGCATCCTCCCTATAAGCTTCCCTCTGCTCGTACCGACTCGTGCTGTACTTACCCGTGCAACACACACAAGCCGCGGCTAGCGCCGCCACCAGGACGGCGAAAGCCTCAAAACAAGCAAAATTCTCCATGTTATCCGATAGCAGCCCACAGTGGAGCCGAGCAGCGCGGCCACCCGGCCGTACTTGATGAGGCGGAGGCGGCCGCGGTGGCGGCCGGGGCTCTCGGCGAGGAGCGCGCTCTGCGCCAGCAGCACGAAGGCCAGCGGCCCGCGGTGAGGTGCAGCCCGCTCAGCCGGTCCCCCTCCTCGGAGCGCCTCCAGGGGAACCAGGGCAGCAGCACGAAGGCCAGGCCGTACAAGGGCGCCCCGTACAAAACGGGCGCCTGGCGCAGCACCTCAGCCGCCTGTTGTCTTGGATGTAGCCGAAAAGGGGATCCTTGAGGGCGTTCCAGATCATAAACCTGCCGCGAGCGAGGGAATTTGTCACTGCTGCCGTTCTTCTACAGAGAGCACCCAAACGCGACGTTTTTATTTAAAGTAAACCTCGATTCAGACAGTGAACTCGGGTCAAAACAGACTCTAAAACAAATTCTTACCAGTATTCATGGGTTTATAGAAATTCTGAAAAAAATGAGTAAGCAGGGAGGTGACCAGCTACATGTGAAATAAACTGTCTCTGAGACGCCACTCTTTCAAAACCTTGTAAATCTGGGCTTGCAGCCTGCAAAGCTCAGATATCATTCTCAGAGCAAGTTAATTCAAAACGTGAGCTGGCCCATTACTTTCAGGAGACCATTTACAACAAGAGTTACTCACATGGATAATGACTTGCAGGATAAATGCAGTAATAAAGTACTTAAACAGTTCATGGGAAGGCACTAATGTGAAACTTATCTATGGAGATGAGGTGCAAGATCTGTTTAGAAAATCACTTCAAGCTATCAAACGGTAAAAATCTTCAGCAATTAAGTCTGGAGATTTTTACTCTATAGACTGTAAACGATGTGCTTTATGTGTAAGTTCCGTTGCTTATGGATTAACTAAAGTCAAAGATAATTTACTGTTAATTAATTGCAATGATTCCAAAATCAATCAGTCATTAAAAGAATGGCCATGTTGTAAAAACACTGACGCGTAGCACAAGGTAATCAGAACATTCTAGTGTACAGTACCTGTGCTATATGAAATGCTGTTTCTGAGATTTTGTATCGGTTTAGGAAAAGCTTACCGTAGTAGAAATTAAAAATGCTGTTCATCATTCCAGCACCTAAGGTTGTCATGGAATATGCCAGCGCATTAGCATGAATTCCCCAAAGAATCTTCATCTTCCAAGAGTACAGCCCTCTTCTTCCTCAAGTTGCAAAAGAGAATTAAATCACTTCAAGCTATCAAACGCCAAATTAAAATAACATGGGGGATTTGCTTGTTTCAGAGGTGCTGAAATGGATTGCTGGAGGAAAATTTTCCCATTCTTCCTTTTTTTTTTAAAACCAGAAATACATTTTACTGAGTTGTAAGACACTGAGCCCAAAATAGTATGTTATTGGGTGACATTTCTAAGTATAATTGGTACTTAAAAGTCAATGGAACAAGTGGACAAAAATTTAAAAGAAACCCTTCCTAACTGATATATAGACTCCATTTAAAAACCTGCTATTGCAAACACTCCTCTTGGTGTAGAGTTCAAAGTAATTGCATAGATTTTAGATCTTTCTTGCTAGCTATATATTCTTGAAATTATGGACTGCTGGAATGAAGTGACTCAACTCCTTACATATTCCAATGCTATGAGTGTCAAGTGCAGTGTGCACGTGGGGGAGTACTTCTTTCAAAACAAATACCAACTTTTGCCCTTCTATTTTAAAATACTAATTGTTAAGGAGTCATGGAAGCAATATTTTCACCTAAGAAACCATAAAACAATTAAAACAAAACACCTTTAAATTAACATTTTCATGGTATGAGGACTGCATGTAAATAAAATGTAGCAAGTAACACACACAGCATTTTATGTATGCCCAAATAACAGAGATTCAGCCCAAGAATACAGATTTCCTTCATCCATCCATCAGATATTCAGTCAACAAATGTTTAAGATGCTGATCTTTTCCATCAATTACCTGAGCATGTTTGGTGTAAACTCTGCCATGAAAAGAGCCAGCTCCAGGGAACCTCTACCTTTTAAACCTGTTTAATAGCTACTTAAAAGTAGCCCTTGACCATACTTGATTCTATAAGCCCAATACATAATTACTCCCAGGTATCTGTTTTCAACTGAGGCTTTATTCATTTTTACATCTGTTGAAGGAAGCTGTCTGCTATTAATTTTGATACCTCAAGTTCAAATTTCAGCCTTACTAAGCAGAGCTTTACAACCTGCTTTATGTCAGTATTTCACACTTTGCTCCTCTGCATATTAACAGCTTTACCCTAAATGCAATTTTCACATATCCATCAAAATACCTAGCTTGAATATCTGCTTGATCAGCAGCTCCATAAGAAGCTCCCTGAGCTCCTCATAAAAATAACCATGGAAGAAACAGGAAATGAAAGCCAAGGCTGTTTCCAGCCTTCCTGTGGTTTACAAGGAGGCTGGAGAGAGGCTGCTGTGCAGGAAGGGAGGAACTTCCGAATCACCAGGCAAGCACCACGCAAAAGCCACGACTCGGGTAGGGGCTGGGGAAGATGGAACAGGCAGCTTTTCCATCCCCCAGCATGGGAAATGAACTCCTGAAGAGAAAATAAAGTGTGGATGCACTTTTGTGTCTATATGTAAGATGCTGCGATATGAAACGTGATGCAAAGAGAAGGTGACTTCAATCTATAGCTAAGAAAAAAAAATCAAGCTGACAAACTGGAACCCTAGGATTCATTTTATTAAAGCCAATTTATTTCTAAGAATATGACTAGCTTTTTAAATATTTGAGAATGACCATGATGTATATCTTCAAACTTATTTTTCTATCTGTAAAGACAGTACCATTATCAGGGGATGAAATTTTGCATTTTTCTAGCAAGTTTGGTTTCACAAGCTTTTACTGACAAACCTAAAATGAAAAATATTATTGAAAAAATGGAGAATTGAAATATTTATTTTTAAAAATAAGTTTGATATTAATATGAAAGTCATTATAATGAGTATGTTACTGGCAAGCGTCACGCTTTTTCAAGCCTTCACAAATATACTTAATGAAATTATTTATATAGTGGGTATTAGGGCTTTTGGAAAGGTAGACATTTCACCTCTATTTCTATCTGGAGCACTCTGCATAGGTCTTCAAAATGGAGAATTGGGATACTTTACTTTCCTTCAAATTCCACAAGCATCAAGAATAAAAGTGCTTCACACTAACATTACCAGCAGTCATTTCTAAATGGTTTGACTCCATTCCTTCTAACACAAATAAAAAATGGTCCCCTCAGTTTCAGGAAATTTGAAAGATATTTGAAATTTCTTCAACAAAAATCTTCTAACAATGCACAAACTGGCCTCTAGTACCATGACTAATTGTAATATGCAGCATCTGACACAACTCTACCCTAATTGGTACATCTGCTCCCGCACCTTGTTTATGAAATAGGTTCAATTAGAAGTTGAGGTACCACACTTCCTTCCCCAGATGTTCCCTTTAATAGCACTACAATGAAATCATGCATGAATATGCCCTCCCTCTTCTTAATAGTATAGTCAGCCTGTATATCGAGCAGGTTAAAGTACAGGTTCACATTTTGTGACTCACTGAAGGCAAATCGGTTTCAGAAATTTCTAGTGGTTACAACTCTGTTAATACTGAGAGGCCGAAAGAACAGGCTGTTCGGGCCACTGAGATGCAGTGTGACATCACCTGCGTTTCTCCCAGAGCAGGATGACAATTGCTAAAAGAAACGACAGCAAGATTCTAAAGAAGAAAAGTGGATTCCAAGAGATAATAGCAGACGTTGCCTGACATCCTGCTCCGCAGTTCAGGGTCCCAGAGCGCTGTGCAGTGCTCACAGCCCTGACAGACGGGTTGGACACACGGACCTTCCTCATCCTTCCGACGTGACTGGCCCCCATGAGGACGGAAGCCAGAATAAACGCGCTGCCAGTCCCGAGGGGCGGCACTGAGGGGCAATGCCCGGGGCGCTGGAGGACGGCCGGGCTGCGGCACCGCCCGCTGCCCGCTCCCGCCGGGGCTCGGGGAGCTGCCCGGACCGCACCTTTGGAAGGGCTCGGCTCTTAGGAATGGAGAAGTTACGCTCGTTTTTCTCAGCAGGGCCCCGTACAGGAAACACGGCTCCCTCCGCTTTGTGCGGAAAAGGGGCGAGAGCGAGGTGCGGGGAGGGAGCCAGCCCTTTTCGGACCGCGGGCTGCCCGCTCCGCCCTCCCCTCCCGCAGTCCCGCACCTGGACGCCACGCCGGGTCCTTCCTCACGGGCTCTTCCCTC